>JAYRBV010011915.1:0-24445 GCA_036023255.1 Mitrocomella polydiademata
TATGGGAGTTTAGATAATGACAATTTCTTTTGTAAAACTTAAACAATAGGAGAGGTTTTTTCTGATTCACCCTGTATTGTTATTCTTTGTTTTATAGTTACTGGAACTTCTAAATACAAAATCCGACTTTTACGATGGCCCAGTAGAAGGATTGGTTCTACGTAGCGTTCTTAAAAAACAAACAGTGGGAGAAGGTCACTTCTTTACCGACCGTACCAAATTGGTGCGCGCTGATTTCATGCAGCAGATCGATGAACAATGGACAAGAAAGAAATTTGTCAAGAACAGATTATCGCAGTACTGAATGAAAATTAATAGCAAACAAACTATCAAAACAATGATACTTTAAAGGAAAAAACTTTCGCGGTTTCGCGTTTTTTTTTTGCCCTTTTCGAGAAATTTTTCAAATTGGGTCGTCCGCGAAAGTTTATGTCCGCGAAAATGTTTTAAGGAAATTTTCGTTAAATTCCGAAAGATGGGTTTGAAAATGTCCGAAAATAAAACGTCTGTATTTTTGAGAGGCTGGTTTTCTTTATAGTAATGGGAAAATAAGAACGTTTTATTGATTGTTGTTAATTTTTATTCCCTTATAAGGTGAAAATTATTAGTTTATGTCCGCGAAATACAAAAATTTCGCGGTTGGGCTGGCACCGCGAAAGTTTCTTCCTTTAAAGTACATACATTCAGAGAAGAGCGTATGCAGCCAGGAAAACATTTATAATATATATATACTCGTTTTTTTTATACACAAAGAAAGCTCAACCATCTGTTCAAGACTTCAGGCTTCATTCACCTTTTTCTAGTCTGATTTGCAGACCTTACACAGGGTTCCCACAGAAAATATGTATTGAAATTCCAGGACTATTTTTCCAGGATTTGCGATAAAAATATAAATCATATAATCTTGGAAAATAATCCTTGAAATGTCTTCGAGATTTTCAGACAATTTCCAAACAAATTCCAGGACTGTGGGACACAACACGGTAAAAAAACACGTTAGTGTAAAACTACTCCATTTTGCAATGAATGCAAATCAGATTACGTTTTCAAGTTGTTTTTTTTTTCTCTACTCGGAACCAAATGTACAGAGTGATTCTAGTCTAATTTACATTCATTGCGAAACAAGAGTTGTATAGAAATGTTTCTTTATCAAGGTCTGTCGAATCAGGCTAGAGTGAATCAGAAAAAATGGAACCCATCCTTTTGTATTTTTATTTAGTCCCACTGTTATATTTTCGCTCCTTTTTTGCCTGGACCAATTGTTTCGGTTCTATCTTATTTTTTATTCGCTGTTTGTGGGACTTTGGCTGGTTTAGAAAAATATGCTGGTACCACGACAGAGGAATTGGTGTATGGACTTTTCAGTCTTAAAAAGTTTTTGTACTTTTGGAATTTAATAGAAAGTCTATTTTTCACAATGAATGCTCGTTTAATATTTTGTATTTCCTCTGATGATTTTGGATACACTGAAAGTCAGCGTCAATAACATTGTTCCGTCAATCTTGAATTCATCTTGAATAAAGTTTTCTACTTTTTTGGTCAATTCAATCAATCTTGTTGCCAAAAGGTCTGTAAGAATCTAGAACTAAACTAATCCAGTGTGATAATACGATTTCTTTCCAAATGAGGATTCAAGAGAAGGACTTTTGCACTGGTGTAAACTTATTTTTCCCAAGGAAAGTATAAGGGATGCGTCAATCTTTTTTAAATTCTTCTATGTCTACTCTTCCACTGTAGGTGCGACCGCCGCGGCAGCATCTTGTTCGGCAAAATGTTTAACGTAACTTTCCGGTATTTCCACATCCCTGAAATTTTCATTTTCTCGGTCAGGCTCATCTTGGATAAGAATTTGAATGGTATTCTCTAAAGCCAGCTCCCTTTCCGAATTCTCTTCCTCTGCAATCGATCTGTGAAATTCACGTAAGATGTAGTAGGCACCAGAGTCTTTCATTGTTAACCGACATGGTCTCGTGGCGCAAAGCTAAAACAGAACGAAAAGCAGCGTTGAACAAATATTTACTCTGCTGTCTATCACCATTAATAAGTGCTCACAGTTTCATTTTTTTTCTTCTACGCAAATCCTCTACGAGAGTTTACCATATTCATTTTCTGAATTATCTTAGAAGAGGAAAATCCCTAATATCTATTTTGCTCATTTTCTTTAAAAGAACACATAATTTGAGGTAGGTATCACCTTGAAAGGGAGAAATTACTACTAAGCTCATAAGTTAGGTATATCATTGGAGTTCACAAAAATCGGAGGTGGGTTGTCTTTGAAAATTTCAAGAATTACAGGGAAAATCTAAAATTCGCTCTTCACAATTATTTGGGCTTATTCACTCAACCCAAATATATTACATGGTACACTTTAAATTCATAAGACAAGCAATATTTTTAGCCTTTATTCAGGGTGGCCACTCAATTCGAAAGTCAAATTCCAGGACAATTTAGAAATTTTTCCAGGACTTTTTTGACTTTTTATTAGGGCAAAATCAATTTATAAACTCAAACACAAGGCACAATTTTTCGTAAGTTTTATCATGGTTGGCCCTGAGTGGAAATTCTTTGGACTATTTGAGCCGACGAAATATTTTGTCCGACATTATTTTGTCCAATAAGGTATACGAGAATGATATATTTACCTGGAAAATACTTTCCAATAACATGACATGTATACATGAATCAGCTTCTCGCGTCTTGTCAGGGGGCAAATATTGTAAATCAAGCGGTAACTCGTCATTTTCTGAACTAGTCAACTCTTCAGGACCAGCAAGGGGAAGTAGAAGAAAAGTCAATAGTTCCACATCATCGGATAACAACCACTCATGGAATTCTAATATATGAATAAAATAGCAGATTTAGTAATAGAAAAAATATCCATGGATATCTTTTAAAACACTATTCCATTCTTTGATACATTACTATAAACTACTAAACTTTTTCGAATTTCCAGAATTTTGGCACTTTTTGCGAAACTTTGTCCTGCAAATGTTTTTAAAAATAGTCATTTGCGAAAGTTTATCCACTTTAATTGCTTATATCGCCGAATCGCAAATTAAAGGTTTATGCTTATACTTACACCAAAAAATCAGGATCTGCAAAAGTTTATTTCACAAAATGTTTTTAGTTTATTGATTTAGGAAATATTTTGCGAGTTTTTCGACTCACAAAAGTTTATCAGAATAAAGTTAAAGGCAAAATCGACAAATAAAAGTAGTTTTTAGGAAAGAGAAAAAACTTCTTCATTCAAAATTTGTTTACAAAGTACAGATTAGGTTGGCAATACCTTACCAGTTTCAAAGAGGCAGTTTTTTATGATTGCAGCCACCGAGTACCTCCTAATGTTTGAACCACTAAATTGCGTAAATGGTAAAAGTCTTTGTATGATATTTTTAGATCGATCCAGTAACATTAAGCGTACTTTTTGTAAAAGAGTCAAATTAGCCAAGAGTGACCCAATATGATGTAACTCACAGTCACCGTTATATTTAAGGTCACAAAATGCATCCATTAAACCATCGATCTTAAAATTATCATTTTCATTCACAATATCAAATACAGTTTGGCAGTCTGTCGTATCTTTGGTAATATTTGACAACAACATGGCACAATAATTTGCAGCAGGGAAATCTTTATTCAAAGCCAATTTCATCAATGTCTCTACAACTTCCTTCCGGGTGAACTCTGACAGAATCTTCTTTCCCAAAGGGATTGTTGTAATGTTGACAAGGATTTTCAAGGCCCCGTCTTTGATCTCTTGTGACCTATCTTCAAGAAACAAATTTAACGTTGACTGTACAAAGTCATGGTTCTTTGATAAACAAGATACGCCTTCTGAGGTACCAGTCATTCCCAGCAAATGGTCTAATACTTCCTTCTTGTAGTCCATTGGTGAGTGCCATTTTAAAAAAGGGAGTATTTCCTTCAAAGCTCCTAGAATTTCTGCAGCCATTTTGTTAGCCTATAAATAAAATTTGATATTTTTCTAATGAATTAACACCAATTTCAATTACAGTATTATCACAAAGCTTCAAAGAATACTTTCAAATCTCAACTTTTACATCATGTTTTGAAAGATTGCCAATCATCTAATCGTCAATATCATTTTTTATTCTAAGTTTTGAAAAAAACAAAAAACAGTGACGTCCATCTAAACTTTAAAGAATTAAATTTTTTCTTGATCTTTTTTTTAATAAAACACACTCACGAGACAATTTTATTAGCAATCCCTTTTTTGGGAAAATTAAAAGCAAAAAATTACCTAAGAAATGTGGCTCTTAATCGGCATATCACCTTTTTGTAACTAAAAAATCTACTAAGTATATACAAATATACACAAGAATGTTGTTGGAAACTATTATAATGATAAAGACTTAGAGTGAAAACAAACAAAGAATGATTTCATTGTTATTAATCATCTGACATACTTTGTAATCTTTCAATTATGTATTAAAAATCGAAAAATATTTATCTTGTTATCACACTTCATAAAGTATCTGAAAATCTTTTACAAAGTTATCAAAATAAATTATAAACAAACTAAAAAGTAATGTATACACAAATTAAGAACGGATCAAGGAGTTTTTCAAGTGGATGTAATCTAAATACAACTATTAGTACATGATTGAGGTCTAAAGATCGACCTTGTTCATGTAACAGTCCACTTTGCCCTGCAAGAAGCATAATGCTTAAAAAAGAATAATATGTAAATCCAAGTTTCAACCCATCATACATTCACAGATAAAAAATTACTATGATCACTATACAACTAATTATTTTAATGTTTAATAAATTGACACAATAGGTATAACAAGGACAAAAACGGGGTTCGGAAAACCTGAGTTACAAAATCGAGTAACGCAAGACATCATTGCTCCAGATGGAAATACAAATAAAGATTTTTTGAGTTACTAACTTTAATTTAAAAAACGTTAATTCGCTCCCTGCCAAATATAAAAAAATTAGAGTTAGTAACTGAAAAATTTGAATTTTGTTTTTCAGTCTCAAATTAGTAACTCAAAAATATTTAATTTGTTTTTCCATCTCGAGTTAGTAACTTGAAAAATAAAGAAACACAAAAAATATTGAGTTTAGTAACTCAATAAATGACATCATAATGCGTAACTCGATAAATGACGTCATAATGCGTAACTCAGGTTTTCCGAACCCCAACAAAAAATAATTTTTAAAGTCAAATTGAGTTGTTTATATATTATACTATTATATTGTATATTACTGAATATTACAACTATATTCTTTGCTGTGAAGTTGTACTGTTTTTAATTTATGTAAAATCCGTGTAGCGACACTGGGTCTTACATGGTGAGGGGATAGTGAGGGAAAATGCGCTTTTTAAACAACAAACTTTACGATGGCTAATTTTATTTGTTTATTTTAAACCTGTACACCGGTATCAAAATCCTTCTGGATACCCCCGTGTTCAAGTAAGTGGAGTTTCCAGATATATAACTGTAATAAGGGCTGTTCACCGGTCATTGACCGGCCAGAATTAGATGGTGAATTAGATTTTGAGATTTTGAGCGCTGTTATTAGCGCCTTCATAGTAATCCTATCCATTGTAATGAGAATAATAAGGACAGAAACTAGTACCCTTAATAATGTAATCATTTACGTCTTATGCTTTTTAAGCTGTAAGTCATCTTCTTGATTATTTCTTGATCTCTGACAACCCTTTTTTGTTGAATGATTTTTTGTGAAAATCTGACATCCATAAACGGTACATGAGGGTGACGTTTGTTGTGGTCATGATAATCATGCCAACTAAACCAACAGTATAATGGCTGTATCGCAGATAATCACGGTTTTGCAATAGCCATCGAACCATCCAGCATGACAAACATATGCGACAGAATAACAAGGTTAACAACAAAAATACACCATTCACAGAATACCAATGGGAAGAATAGTTTACAAGTTTCATAAGACGGCGAATGTGTAAGAAGATACTGTTAAATTCCATCAAAAGGGAACACACACCAAATCCCATATATTTCCCATTTGCAAGTGCCAAAGAAAATGCTAAGACCACCTATCATACAATAAAAAAAATAGTTTATAATTTATAATACTATACATAGATAAAACAATTCAGTGAGAAATTTTAATTCATTAATTTCACTGTTTGAAAAATAAAGGCATGGATGTGCAGATATTTAAGAAAGTGGAAAAAAAAAATTTTGTCAGTGTTTCGATCCAATAAGTATGCTCTTTATAGAAAAAAGTTGAACTTACTGTAGTGTGGTGAGTAAGAATAAAGAGTTGCCTAAGCCCATCATTAAGAATGACATCAATAAAATCATAGCAGAAATATCCTATGAAAAGAAAAGAAAGTTAAATCTTAACTTTAATCCATACTTGTAGAATTGCAAGTTGTGAAAGCTTACTTCTCAAACCATATGATTCAATTTGAAAACAAACACAAGACTTTTTCACACACAAGACAACACAACTGTGAAATACTAGGAAAAACAAAATATTTTGTAACCATGTGTGTATATGATTCCTTAATAGACAAAATGGCACTCCATTGTAATTACTATTATGTTATCAATAAAAATAAAATGTAAATGGTACTTGCAAAGTGATTAAATTTCAGTGATTTGTTTGATGACATTATTATTTATGTTTTTGTTTTCAACACTTCAATGTACAGTTTGGTAAGACAAAATTTGGCAAAAATCAACAGTTATGGTGTTACAGTATATTATTAATGCTTTTAGAATTACAATAAAACACCATTTCAAACAAATTTTTTATGTTGCATTATATATATAAAATTCAAACTTTTCGATGAAAGATGTATAGTTCTTGAAAATGTTACCTGTTGAGAAAGACAAGAGCATCATGGACAAGGTGTTTGACACATTTACCATGTCGTCCAACAATCTTGGTTCATCCCGATAGCTGAAAGAAAGTAATGCTTATCAAATTTTGAAAACCTCTATACGTTTTGGTTGTCAGTGTTTCTGTTTCAGTATACACTTCTATTTCTATTTCTATGGATTATTTGCATAAGATCCTAGGGATCTAATCTCGCAAATTTAACAAAAGATATGAAATGAAAATGGTTTAAATGTTAGTAATGCTTAACTTCCGTGATCGGACGAGAACGGGTGTTTTCATCGGTGGTATGGCCGACTATGGCTGTAAACATTTGGTAGAGTATTGGAGGCCTACTTATAATGTTATAGAGGGTAAGTAAACTTAAATAGAGTATTCTTTCCCTAGAAGGCATAAAATAAATTAATAGGTTAATAAGTTGACTAATAAATTAAATATTTATAGTATATAAATAATTAAAAAAAGAATTGAGGATTTGCACAATATATAGTATCAAAAGTCACTAGACTTTACTCAGTTGTAAGATCTAGATCAACCGAGGAAGATATGTCAGAGAGATAACTCTTTATTCAGCATAGATAGATAATACTGATAGAATATAAAAGTAAAGGTTAAAATGAACATAAACAAACATATACAGTATATATAAAAAAAGTTAGTTGATTGTCACCATAAGAAAGTCCATGCTGCAGATACAGTAGAGTGAATCAGGGAGCAAAATGTATTACGCCAGAGCCATGCATTCCTGAAGCTTGGATCTTTCAGGTATTTGAAAATACCTTTCTTCTTCAATAATTGTGCAAGTCCTAAAAATGTGGCACAAGAACCAAGGACGACAGGAACTACAGCGACATCCATTCTAAGCAAAATCCTAAGAGCCTAAAAGGTAAAAATCATGTACCATTCATTAGACATGAAGTTGACACTAACTCTTTCACACCAACATACACTCACAACATGAGGTTATTTTTGCAAGTGCTCTTTATAATAGAAGTTTCTATTTCGTGACTCTTTCTTTTCACACAATAACAAGGAGTATATTATATAATAATATATAATATCATTAGAGCATCTGTCAATCAAAAAGATACTATAATATATACACATAGCACTATAAATTTGCATACATTTTTCATTTACAACCTTTGAATAATGAAAACACTTTATGTATATAGTTTTATAAAAACAGTTGATACATAATTAAATATCCTTATAACTTTTTATAAAAATGAACATAATTTGCAACACAACTGGAAAATAACAGAACTCTTCTGAGACTTGGAGGAAACAGATTTCACTGCAAAAACATTTTTATAGCTAGAAAAAAATCAGAAGTTACATAACTTAAGCAGGAAAGTAGGCAAATTAATTTCAGCTTTCTTTACAAATGAAAAGACGTTTTCATTGGAGGATTTCATTATAAAAATACCTTGACCTTGGTAGCCATGGTGATCAATAAAAAATTGATTATATAATTTAAATTTTATACAAGGAAATTTCTCTAGCTACAGTTGCAAAGAGCAATAGTCACTTAAAACAAAGTGAAATCTTGTAGATACACAATCCTCTTATTAGTATAAATATAGTGTAATATTTATTTCCTTTTTACGTGTGTACCATATGTATAAATAAACGCATGTCAAAGTTTATCCATTCATTAAAACCAAAAATATCCATGGTATTTACTTTAAAAATTAATGTTGGGTATCACCATCAGTCAACATCTACTGATTCATTATGCAACTTAAAAAATCCCCTAAAAAATTGTAATTTTACCTGTCATCGAAGGACATAAAATTTTGTAACCAGGTCATGCTTCTTTGTTTTGATGCTTTACAACGTCTTCTTCATTGAGAAAAACGTGCGCTAAAATCCATTACGTAACTTTACATCGTACGATTTTCTTTCAGCGATAGCTTAAAAGCAGAGTTTTCTTTCCCGATATTTTGTACGATGAAATTTCACTCTCGCGGGGAGGAAGACATAAATATGCTTAGGTGAATCCGATACCTGATTCGGGTAAATAAACCGGGAAACGGACCGGTTCCGCGTGATGATGGTACTTTTCGCAGATTGGTTCTGATCGTGGATGTCTGACTGTTTCATTGAAGGTCTATAACTTGAAATAGAAAGTCTAGTCAATTTGGATGTACTTGGAATAAAGTTCAAAACAAAGATAAATAAGAAATTTTTTGTTTTAAATGTTTGATCAGCTTATTAATGTTCTGTGTGTTCAGAGTCTAATTAAATATATCCTCCAAGGTCTTGTCATCCAATCAGTTTTTTCCATTTTGGAATGATTGATGTCAATAATCAATTGACAAGCGCAATTTATTTTGATGCCTTGCTTTACTAAGTCGAACTTGCTCAAACAAAGCGACCGGAACACATGTGCAGTTGACACCGCAAAACGTATTGATAAACAACACCATGAACAACAGGAGTGATACAGAGAGGTAAGTGTGGACTCACCCGCATTGAGCGGGCGGAGACACCCGCATTTCAAAGACTTCACCCGCATACATATAAAATTGACCTTGAAATCACCCGCATTATCAATACACACCCGCTTTCACCCGCATACAATGCATTTTGTGGAAATTTGATTCCAATTTCGGGAAAATTTGGAAAACCGGGCTGAAATTCGGGACAATCAGGTTTATATTTTCGGGGAAAATCGTGAAATTTGGATTCAAATTTCCGCAAAAATCGGAGAAATTAGAAATTGGTCTGTTTGCCTGTTATCACCCGCATTTCATTTTCATTCATGTTGGCATTGGGAGTTCACACCTCTGGTGATACAAACCTCCTGAAAGAAGGAAACCAAATGTTTTCAAAGAAATTGCCACGTGCCGTCAGCGGGGGTGAATTGGGACGGTGGGGCGAATTGGGACACGTTTTTAGTTTGCTAATAACAGCTTGAATAATTGATTTTAAACCATTTTTTCATAGTTGACGATAAACGACCTATCCGCCACGATGCCCAACTATGAAAAAATGGTTTAAAATCAATTATTCAAGCTGTCATTAGTAAACTAAAAACGTGTTCCAATTCGTCCCACCGTCCCAATTCACCCCACCGTCCCAATTCACCCCTGCTGACGGTGGTTAACACCGGTAATATTAGACAGACACCCAACCCCCTGTAAACATTGAATCATCAAGCACTCACTATAAGTCATATGTATGAGGCACTAATTCTCTCCAATGAGCTGCAGCTTGGTACAGAGTTACATGCAGGTCACTTCCAGACTCAATCAGTTACATTTTGTTTGTCAGGGCATTTGTGTGTTATTATGTGGAAGTAGGGCTGGTTTAAGTGCCTGAGACTATCTCTAAAAGTACTTGTACGGGGTGCTAATAAATGTAGAATTAGGTCCCCCGTACACGTTACGGGATGTATGAGTGTAATGAAAAAAGCTAATTGAAAAATTTCCCAGTACACCCCGTACTTTCGTCAATTTTACGAGGGTAGCCCAGGGTCGTTTTATTGAGCATTGGGTAGGAATTTTGTCAACTTTTAGGGTAAATGGAACTAAACCTTTAAAAACTAGAAATGTCTAACACGGTGAAAGAACTTCAGAATGTAAAAGGCGAGAAAATTTTACAAGAAAATGAATCAGAAGAAGGATCATCTCTACAAGAAAATACTCTTTTTAAGAATTGTGTTTACGTTGTTACCGCAGTAATATTCCAAGAAGACCAGGTGTTGTTGATAAGTGAGGCAAAAACGAAATGCTATGGTGAATGGTATCTTCCTGCAGGAAAAGTTGAAAGACAGGAAACTTTGATTGTAAGAAAATGAATTTTTAACTTTCGTTGTTGAAGTATGAAAGCTTCAAAATATAACCTTCTCACATCCAGCACAATAAATCAAAAACACAAGTTCCCCCAAAACTGCTGTAGTCAAGCTAGTCACTAATACAGGGCAGTATCCAGAGGTGTTTTGCTACCGTTTAACCAGTATGGGATCCCAAATTTTATCCTGAAAAGTCCTTGAATTGCAATGATTACCTTTCTAATTGCAAGTTTTAATTATGTTTAGGATATTATAATCCCAACTGTATATATTGACACTGGGAAGTCTTTTTTATGATCTAGGCACATTCAAATCCAAAATTGCCTCCCTTGGTGATTTTATCGATTGATGCAAGTAAGTTTACCAAAAAACTGGTAGTCCCAAAAAACTCTGGATACTTCATTGTTAATAGTCAAATATCATGAAATTTTGATATTAAGATTGCTTGTCGGCTGCTTGTAAATTAATATTTTGATGTTTGTAAAAATGTGTTCCTTTATTTTTAGGATGCTTTTAAAAGAGAATTACTGGAGGAAAGTTTCATTGAAGGAGAGCCAGATCATTTGCTAAGTATTGAAGGTCGATTTGGA
Source organism: Mitrocomella polydiademata (assembly GCA_036023255.1). NCBI lineage: Eukaryota > Metazoa > Cnidaria > Hydrozoa > Leptothecata > Mitrocomidae > Mitrocomella > Mitrocomella polydiademata. The sequence goes on from JAYRBV010011915.1 coordinate 11,251, forward strand.
GGATGGTTTCGTTTCAATTTCATCGGACATAAAACTGGTGGTAGGCTTAAAACCTTTGAAGACAGGGACAAAGAATCATTAGAAGCTAAGTGGTTTCCTATTTCACAAGTCCTTAATGGTGAAATTGATTTAAGGTAAGAATAAAACACAAATCTTTCCAAAGTAGTGACAATTTCATTTGAATGTTAATAAAGATTGCCACTTAGACTGTTTTTAACTTAGGCAGACTGTAATATTTATGTTGGTTTGTCGTCACCCAACTCAAGGAAAATAAACTGGGTCGGTTGGTCGGAGAAGTTTTCTGTAAGTTTTCTGTAAGTTAGTTTTAGTGACGGCATACGACAATTTTTTGAGGTTTCAAAAATATTTACAGTCAGGGTGTTTTGGGCTTGGTCTGTTGTGTAACAGCAAACCAACATAATTTTACGTTCAGCCTTTTATGTTATTGTTTACTTTTTTTAAAGTAATTCATATCTTGGATAATCTGGGATACCTTACGTGGCTTAATTTCGCGTTAATTTTTGCGATTTAATTTTGCAAATCGTCACATTCAAACGATTTCGCGTGGACTTATTTTTGCGAGAGCAAGGAAGTTTGACATTTTTTGGGGGGATAACGGAAAAAATTGAAGGAAAAAGGCATTTTGCGTGGATTTAATTTCGCGAATGGTCAATTTTTTCACAAAAATTAAAAGCCACGCGAAAATTATGCCACGTAAGGTACTTGTTTTTCACATTTTTCCCCAACATTTTTTAAAAAGGATCATTCCATTTTGTGTGAACTCCTGAGATTAAGAGCATATGAAAAATGTAGGTTTTAGATTATTCCTTTTGGAGGAGAGGCTTTTTAGACCAGGCATAATTTGAGGTAGGTACCACCTTAAACTTATTACATCTTATTACACAAAATTAACGCCGGTAACCAAATATAGCGCGCTAAATTAACGCAAGCACCAATTAATTAGAGAATAGAATAGAGAGGCATGTCTGTAAAGTGTATGCGATTTTTTTAGTGGATAAGGAAAAAAATGAAACAACTGTTTGATTAAAAGAATAAACCAATGAAGTCAGTTTTCAGTGTTCTAATATAACGATTTTTTATAACTACTTTTACACAAAACGGTTTAAACTCTCTGGCAACCCTCAGTGCCTCTGTAATCAAAATATTCTCTTTATTTCAATCAAGGTTATAATGAAAACAGAAACATTTTTTGAGAGGTCAACAAGTAAAAAAACATGTGTGTATATACTAAACGGAAGTAGTCTATTGTTCTTGCCGCCGCAATGAACCATAATACAACTTGCAGAGTTCATTATAAAATGACTTTTTTTTTGTGCAGTGTCTAGAAATCCCTTAAAAAAAAAGACTATTTTTCTCACTATAATGATGTCTGTACATTTTGTGTATACGGTGTTTTTCTGTTTTTTAAAGTTTACAAAATGAAGAAAACAATTTTTTTACATGATTCAAAATCAATATTTTTATTTTTTCCATCTGTCGAAAATTTGGGTAGGTCGTGCCCATATGACAACAAATTAAGTTGTCATCGCCTAAGTAAATATCGTATTTGAATGAATTATTCCATTCCTCAAACGTCCCTTTATAAAGACGCACTCACTTATTAGTTTCGGTTGTTTTAAAAATACCCTAAAAAAATGCGTGAAAATTGAGTTTTTTTAACGCAATACATTTAAAAAGGTCGGGAAATTTAGGCGAACCGGTTATTAATGGGGCTTTTTCAATTTGCATTAATTGATGTACCGCGTTAATTTTGTGTAATAAGGTATACTTATAAGTTAAGTACAGGCCTGGTCGTGAATGGAGTTCGATCAAATGCGAACGCCTCCGTACACGCCATATTTTTGTCAGGCGTGTGATCACCGAACGCCTGAATTCAATAGGCGAGTGTGGTGTTGCAATCAGAGGTGTGAACTTGCCCGCATTGTGTGGGAGACACCCGCATTTCGAAGACTTCACCCGCATATAAAATTGACCTTGAAATCACCCGCATTATCAAATACACAATGCATTTTGGAGAAATTTCATTCCAATTTCGGGAAAATTTGGAAAACCAGGCTGAAATCGGGGAAATACAAAAATTTGGTCTGTTTGCCTGTTATCATCCGCATTTTACATGTTGGGAGTTCACACCTCTGTGCAATACAAATTTGAAAGAGAAAGTGTAGCTTTTGTGGTTGATCTTTTAGAAAAAGAAAAGATCAACTTTAACTTATTTGTTTCAAAAGCAAATACTTAGTAAAGAATACTAGTTTCATTATAAAAAGATATAAAAAAAATACAACTTATTAGAGTGGAAAAAGCCTTTTTCTTAATGGAGACTCATTGTTCTTATTCATTTTATTTATAATAAAACACCTGAGGAACTTTTCACTAGTTATCCCTTTAGTAAAAACAAGAAGAATAAAAAACACAAAAAAAGAATCCTAGGCAGGAAACATATTTCTGATTGTAATTAATATTTTTTAGAGTTCTTTGAATAATAAAAAATATAATAGGTTTACTACAAACATTTTGAGAAACACTTTCAGACATGAAGAACATTTTTTTATATCGCACGCCATTGTACGTGCAAAAAATAGATTGCACGCCAAAAAACAATTCTTTCAACTAGGTGTTCGATGACCACACGCGTGCCATTTTACTCACAACTAGGCCTGAAGTATATCGTTTGAGTTCACAAGAATCCGAGTTGGGTGGCTTATTAGGAAATTTTGAGCAGGCTAAAGTTGCTGACTCATATCTCCTTATCTATAGAAGAGTAAAGACAATGATGTAATACAATTTTTTCTTCATTTCAATGAGCTCTATCCGATGAAGTTATTCATTTTTCTTAAATTTGACACTGTCCAAATTTCCTAATAATGCCTTTAAGGTGGACAATTATGCTCAATTACTCAACCATGCCACCTCCCAAGATCACCCACCTCTGATTTTTCTGTATTTAATTTATACAGGCAAAACGACATCATATCTGTTATTAGAGATGCAACAAACTGGTTAAATCAAGATTCAACACTCAAACGTGAAAAGTCTCTTCCTCTCCCATTTCTGCATTTGAATACAAGCTGCCATGCTATTCTTGTTGACTATATTGACTCAAGGTAATGTTTTATACTTTTGAGGGATCAACTCTGAACATAAAACAGAAAAATTGAAGAATACCTATAACTTCTTTTTGTACGCAAATATTCCTTGAAAGTTTAGGGTTAAGTGATGGAGTGTCCATAAAATATTTATTACTAGCTGCTGACCCAACATTACTGTACATCACAATTGAGAAACTTCTTAAGGAAAGTAATATTTATCTGCACTTCTCAAGTTTGCATTTGGTTCTCTTAAAAGAAATTGACATCAACAATGATGAAAGATTTGATTTGACTGCAGTATAAAATTTATTTCATTTTATCTTTCCTTGCAGTGTAAAGGTTGCTGTCAGCACTTTGTCGGTAAAGATCCCAATGGCATTCTGTTATGAAGAAGAAATTGAATCATTCTTCAATAAGAATGGTGTACAGGTTATGGTGTTAGGTTTAATTGCATTGGAACATTACCCAACTGGGGGTTCATATGACGGGATTTGTTGGAACTTCTTGTGTAGTTTGGAAAGTTCAGAAAATAAGGAAGTATTTGAGTGGGTAGATCTCAATGAAGATTTGTCTTCATCAATCAAAAATATAATCACAAAAAAGGCCTTCATAATGATTAAGTAGATGTCTGTGTGACATAAGCATGTGTGATTTATTTGTTTGCTTACACGCCTGACATTGACCATCGCACATGCAAAACAATGGAGCCCTACAACCTTGAATAGTCACACACTGAAATAGTATCTCCTTGTGTATGTACCTAGTGGTTTATTCGTTATGAAACTGCTTTAAACGCTTAGGTTTGTTACACTCAAATTTTCATTAGACTTCCTTGCTGTATAAGTATGCATTACCAATAATGGGAACATACATGTACTTCAGTCAAACCATATGAGTGAATACAATAGTACTTAGGGCTCTCAAAAGGAGTATTGTCACACAAAATCTTTACTGCAGTCTTCTCCGCAAAGATTTGATCTCAAGCGCATTAAAATAAGGCATTTTCAAATTCCACCAGTGTGCGTGAGCGTTTTCTAAAATATGGTTTGAAATACAGACAAAACTATAAAGGATCACTTTCTCATTTTATCAAATATATTAAAACAGATTTTTGTACGTACATATACATACAGTAACAGATGAATGCTCCAAAAAAATTAGAAATAATCTGAATTGTATAATCTCAAATTCAATACTCACTGGGTATTTTTTCAAAAATTTACTAGTATTAATAAGTATTTTTTACAATGTATTCAATCTTTTGTATGTAAGATACTTTTATTTATGTTTTTAATTATTATTTAGAGATGTTTTTTAATTTATAATTACAAACAGTTTTAATTGAAGTAACGAGACAATTATTCTTAAAAACTTACTGTTTCATACTCAGGCACAATTATAATTACAAAAACATCAAACATAATACATTTCATATAGTTCAAAATCCAATTTTGGCTTAGTGGTTAGTCATTGGATTGGAGGCGGGCTAAAGTGTATTTATTGATGTGGGGGATTTACACAAAAACTGCAAAAATAGGATGCTCCTCCCTCTTGTACCCAAATGTTATATTTTACTGTAGCTTGGTACGTATGTACTATAAGGATGCGGCCCCCTTGTCTGTATTTTGAAACAAGCTCAAACCTCAAGTTAATTTATGTTTCTTTTGTTGAGTGCAATTTAAAGCTTTGAACTTAAACAAGGGCTGCATCGCATCAAATTTCTGTTAAAAAACTGTTTAGATTTCCTTACCATTTTTAGAATAATTTTAGACTTGTTACTCTTTATTCTAAGCCAGTTTTCTATGGATTCATTTATTTGACTTGAGACAATAATTCCCTAGAAAAAGATCTCTGGAGGGGCACAAGTATTTATTGAGTGTATTTACAATTTGGAACTTTCATGATTTCTGAACACAGATTGTTGTTTTGCTTTAAAAACTGAAGGAAATGCCTGTTAGCAAACCAGCTCAATTCAGTGACCTGTTTTGGGGATTATTCATAGAGAGAGAATTGTAATTTCTGTCACATTAGGAGGAGGAAAATTCCAATAAAAAAAGTGAAACCCAGTCTTCTCATTAAAGACAACATCAGTGCACGACCGATATTGCTCGCGTATGTAATAATAATATACTGGTGAGGTGAATTCTGTTTGCATGCATGTCTGCCTGCGCGAGAGCAATCGCTCACGTTTTAATGAGAAAACTGGAAATGATTGATACAGTAGTTTAAATTCCAATTATTTCAATTAAGTTTAAATATGAAAAATACAAAACCAAAAGAAGAAACAGAGACAAGAACACGGCGAAGAAGCTCAAGGAGTAGTACTACTGTTAATGATGGAATTGAAACAATAGCACCCAAAGTTGCAAAAGTTGATGAGCTCAAACAGATCAGCGATGATATTAAGAGTGAACTTCATCAAAATGAAACAGAAACAATCACAATGAAATCCCAGGTAACTAACTTATTTATTACTTGAGATTAAGTTATTGCTAAATTTAATTAGTTACTGTACAAGGAAAAAATGCATCATTTTAAGAATTAGATCATTTACTATTTTAGACCAAGAAAGAAGCAGTAAATGAAGAACAGAAACCAGCCCTTGAAAATAACAATGTAGATCGTAAGCCTGTAGAGAATGTTGATCGCCGTGTAATATTACTTGAGGAAGAAGACGCAGAAACCCGTGACTCTGCAACAGATCTAACTGAATTTCAAAACACTTGTACAAATATTGAAGCAAAACTATCCAAAATAAACATCCTCAAGAAGGGACCAAGTAGTAGTCAGGTATTTTTATCTTCTTCTTCTTCTAAGAATACTCTAAAGAATACTCCTTTTTTGTATTTTTAGCAGTAGTAGAGAATTGCTCTTCTTCTTCTCTTATGGGTATACGTCAGATTTTTTACATTGAGAATAACACAATCCATATAATAATAGCCGTGATCTTTATCTACGCATTAATGGTAGCCGCGAGCTGTGAGGGAAATTATTTCAAGATTTAAATAAATTTAAAAAGTTGAAATTTTTTTTGGGGTAAAAAGTTTGTTTTTTTGTGAATTTCTTTTGGGCCTAAATATTATTTTTCATTCCCCCAATTCAGGAATTTTGCAAAAAAATTTCCCCTTAAAAAATGTTTTAGGTTTTTTTTGTGGAAAGCCAGAAGGGCGTGCGTCATAAACAGCAGGTTTTATGCATTGTACGTAAGCAGTCTCTTCAGCGTCCTTGCGACGCTGGGAACCAGCTAGTAATTTTATATTGTTTGGGATACAAAAGAGGAACAGGTTTTTTTGGGACACACTATGAAAAAGATTTGTCAAAAAAAATGCAACTTTTTTAATTTTCTTTATCTTTAGAATTTAGAGTTAGTATCAGATTGCCGAGTAGATGCGACACTTCTCACTACAAACTTGAAAAAACTAAATAGATTAACTCAAATTAGAGGGAAACTCGCCAGAGAAAAGACACAGGAGGTAGATTATTATGTTTAATCCCTGCAAGTTGAATAAATTTTTGAGAGAAACTACAATAAACAGAATTTTTGTTTTCAGGTAAAAAAGAAAGTTGATGGACTACACTTGGACTTGCAAAATTTACTGTACGAGTTAATGCATGTTAAGAAAGAAATACAGAAGTGTATGAACTTTTCGTAAGTACTTTTAGCAATATATTCTTATAAGAACACTAGCTGCTAATGCAGCGTCCAACGCTCTAAATGTGCACTGCCTACACCTTAAAACAATAACAATAAAACAATTAAAAAAATATACAAAGCTGTGCAAAAAATGTAGGATTAAAAGAAAAGAAACTTTTGGCCTTGCCCGGGCAAGGAGTTGGCCCTGAACGGATGACTTTTTTCCTTGTATTTTGGGTAAAAAGAAGCCGCTCCAAAACGGATGGTATGTGTGACCAGTGTTAATGGCTCACAGAATTCTCTTACGCTATTATAAAGGAGCATCACCACGAGGCAACACTTTTTTACAACAGAAATTTACAGTCTGCATTTATTACTTTAAATAAAACTTTTTCACTAAGAGTTTTGTGGGATTGGAATTGCTGGCAGTTTCAGTTATATCTTGCACCTTTGTTTGGCTAACATTTTGTAAATAAAGAGCTTCATTGTATTTGTGTTTTAGATCAAAGGATGAAGAAATTGATTTAGTAGATGTTGACAAATTCTACGAAGAAGCTCCAGAAGCAATAAGCCAACCCGTAGGTTATTTTTACAGTTGCCTGAATTTTTCAAACAGTGGAGTTCTTGAATGAATTATAGTTTGATTAAATTTTGATGTCCAGATTACTGGAAAATGTATCGTTGTCAGAAAATGTATTTTAAAAGTTTGGAATATTTCCAAATTTCCTATTGGGCACCTTATTTCAAAAGTTACAATGAGAAAAATAATGTTCTTCTGTTAAAGATTCTTAATCTCAATATGGCCTGATTTACCCCTATTCAATGAATTTGCTTTGCTTGTAAAGACATCTAAGAATTTTCTATTTACTTTCCTTCCTTCAGGAAGTAACAAAGGACAACAAACACCAACAGATGCTTGCAAGACTGGACTGGGAGCTGAATAAACGTAAAGAGTAAGTTTAAAATTTGTATTTATTATTACAATAATTTAGATATTTCAAATTCCACACCTTATATCTTACTTTAAGGGGATTAAATTCTGCGGTTCAAGCATTCTTTCTATTTTTTTTGCGGGATTAAATTTTTCAGATCTGTGTTGAAACATTTCTTTTTGGAAAATTGAAAACCGAAAAGCAAGAAAATTAACGTAAAAATAAGTTTTTTTCATTATTATTTTTTAATCACTGCTGCTTCTTTTTTTTTGTAGGAACTAAACTCCCTGTAAAATATGATAAATCGAAACTAGTATAGATTTTAGTGGAATTGAAAATTTTGAGCTAAAAATGTCATTAAGTCTAAGCTAATTCATCTATTTTCACCACCGTCAAACTATTTCCTTGCTAAATTTAATGTATTCTCCAGAAGAAGAACTAATAGAGTATGTTTTCTTTTACAGATTATCAACTGCAAAAGATGCCCTTGAAACAGACAAGAAAAAGACAGAGTCAGAGATTAATCAAAAGGCTGACTATCTATGCAACCTGAAGCCTCGACTAGAACAGATCGTCAAGGTAACAAAGCGTTTAAACCAAAACTTAAGAAAAACAATTCTTTTACATTGATAATAAAAGAAGAAGAGAAAGTTCATCAGAAGGCTGTTTTTTAAGGGGATTAAAAATTTTGCGGAATTTGTTTGGCCTTATCCACGAAATTTGGTCTCAGAATATTTTTTCCCAGCATATAAAATTTAGAACAGCAGTTGGATCCACAAAATTAAAAAAATAGCAAAATAATAAAGGAGCGAGAAAGAAACATTGCAGAACAATTACAATTTATTTTCAGGCTTCTCGTCCAGTTCAGGAATATATGAACATCCCTTTGGAAGCAGAGGCGTTATTGCAAGAAAAAGCACAATTTCTCTCAAGGTAAATATATTTCAATGTTTGTTGGATCTTTCTATATTTTAGTTTAGAGATTGCAGCTGGATATTTATTTTGACATTCAATTTAGGGAAATCCTTGAAATACTGTGAAAATTTCTCCCAATAAATTTCAGAATGCAAATAAATTATTTTTTAACTCTCTCTCTCTTTTCTAGGCCCTTGTATGTTTTGTACGTTCAAGCGAAAGCTTACAAGGATGTTTGTGGTACGTTGAACAACATTTTCGTGTTTTTTTTATAGAAATATAAGAGTGTAAACAAATTTAGATGATGTCTATACAACAAATCCCTTATTATGAGACCAATGGAGTTGACAAGGAAATGGCCATTTTAAAAACAGGATGTATATTCTTGGTAGTTTCAATTTATACTTTCTCTTTTATAGATCAGAACATAAACGTTGATATTCAAGGTGATCTTTCGGAGGCCAAAAGCTTGTTCTACGCAAATGATGTTGACGATTTTGGTAAGTACACACTGTCAAAGGACTTTAGAATTAACTTTTTTTCTATAACAATCTCAGTTTTTTGTCTGATCACACTTGGATCTCTTTTTGGGGTTTGTAGTGGTTGAAATTTACTCTCTGCATGTATTTTTCCTTGGTAACAAATAACAATTTTTTGGTTGTTAAAATTCCTTCACTACAACTTGGATAATCAATTCGCTAAACAAAGCTGTGTTTTGTATTTTAGCTGATAGTGATACATCTGAAACAGAAACTGAAGCCGAGGTTGAAGAACAAAGCAGCAGTCGTGTAAGTATCAGATAGATCAACACTTTGAGTTTTCTTTCCTCTTCTGGATGCATTCACCTAATATGGTTTACTTAAAAGGAAGAAACTTTCGCAGTTCATCTCAACCGCAAAATATTTGTATTTCGCGGGAAGAAACTTTCGTAGATGACCGAATTACAAGCCTAAATCTTATAGCATAAGGGTAGTTTTTGAACCCATAACTAAGAAATTGTACTAGTTCTCTTCAAATGTTCGCGGATGACTCCTTCTAAAAAAATTCGAAATACACCGTTTCGATGTGACGGGTTGCTAACGCTACTCGAAAAACTGTGATAGGAGAACAGGTTGTCACATGGCAATGGTTTCGTTTGTTTGCTTGTTTTTGGTAGTTAACTATTTGTAACCATTGTAGTGTAGGACCGCATCTTCCTATCGCAGTAGCTCGAGTAGCGTTAAAAACTGTTCCGTTCATATGCGTAATTGACACTTCGAAACTGTGTATAATATTGTACATCAAAGAAATTGGTGTAACTTTTTTGTGCTTTTTGTTTACTGTGGTTTATATTCTACTTTATCCCTGTTTCAAAAAGTTTACTACTTGCGCAAGTGTTTATGTACCGTGAGTATTACAGGAATCAAAGAAACGGGCTTACAATACTCAGTCACGGTAGTGTGTACCTTAAGGGACGAAAAACGAAAATTTGGTGGATTTGGCAAAAATCCGCCAAATTTAATATATTTCGTCATCTGCCAAATTAAATATCCGCCAAATTTTCTTTCCGCCAAAATTTCTTCCCTTAAGGTATTTCTTTCTTTATCCTACATCCTTATCCTATCCTCCTTCAAATTCTCATTTTCCATGTGGTTTTGTTGTTTAGAAACACAAGCAAGATAAGGAGCGATTGAATGAACAAAAGGCGCAATTGTTACGGGAGCATCCACTTACAGTGGTTCTAGAAGTCAGTGAAAAAGGTACCACCTGGAAAATTAGTACCTTAACTAATGGATTGTGAACAAATTAAATCTTTAAAAACGCATAAATGAGACTCCTAATACTGTGGACCGTTTGGGAGATGAACCCACAACCTTACCACTTACTTTAAAGGAAGAAACTTTTGCGAGGCGAACAAAACGCGAAATTTTTGGAATAATCTTTCGCGAATGAACTTCATAAATGAACTTCATAAAAAAGGGTTTTGCACCAAGTTTACTTAATTTTTAGGGCAATTTCAGGAAGTTTTGGTTTTTGAAATATTTCGCGGGAATAAACTTTCGCGAATGATCTGCTAAAAGATTTTTCGCGGGAATAAACTTTCGCGATTTTGGCCAAAATTCGCGAAAACGCAAAAGTTTCTTCCTTTAAAGTACTTACTCTCTTACTTCTCTTACTCTTCAGTTTAACAACATCCCTTGTTTCCCATGTTTTGGGGTTAGGTAATATTATTCACGTGACATCACGTGTATTTAACTCACTTCTCGTTTCACAGTTATATTTTACTTGCTACACAATAGAACGACTATAAATGTAAGTAAGTGGAAGAGTGAACCAAAGATTCTTTATCAGAAACTTCCAAGTACACGTCGTAAAATATATGCACTTACTCTAACTTCAGGTTGTTCCCCCAAGGTTCCCCCAAACAATCGACCACCTTTATGTCTAAATGCTCTGTTCTTATCCTTAGGTTATTATGTCAACCTGATCTTTGACTTTACTTTTTGTATTAGATGTTTTTAAGATCACGTTGACGTTTCAATATTACCCAAGTCTGAAAATCAATACGGTGAACGTTGAAGTCAAGTTGGAGAAAGATGTCGAATCTTATGGTAAAAGGTCAGTGTGAAAGCACTCAGCGGTGGAATCTTACTGCATCTTATTATAAACAAAATGTTGGGCGGTATGTTTTTGCAATATCAAGGGCGCCATCATTTGTCGCTGGATAAATGTGTGGTTGCTCCGTCCTCCCACTATAATTCAGCAACAATAACAGCCAATTTTTGGGAGGTATGTTTTTGTATAGCAAGTGCAGCATCATTTGTCGCTGGATGAATGTATGGCTGCCACTCATCTCCAAAACAGGTTCATATCTGCGCGGTTCTCTTGAACTACTGAGTTCAGAAAAGACGCAACGAGGACAGGAGGAGTTTCCTATAGATTTGTGTCTTCACTGAATTCCCCTCATCAATCTCTCTCGCGCTCTTCAAAATTTAGTCCACTGCTTTCCGCCACCAACATCCTTCAAGATTTGTTGACAACCGACACTGGGAAGATCTCCCCCAACTCCGCCAACGCCTACCAATTGGAACGCCTCAAGATGGATACGTTCGAATCGCATATTGAAAAGATAGGCATTCCATACTTCTGGGTGCAGTGGATATGTGGGTTGAATTACCTACCCAATGAAGATATCTCCAACTCGGTTCCCAATGCTTCTCTCAGTGTTAAACACTTTCAAACTGTTGTGAAGAAAATCAAGTCAAGACTGCAGTCTCGATTATCTTTACAGAAACAAGTGCAATCCTTAGGTAAGACTGACTTTTTTTACAAGAAAGTATCAGAGGTATTACCATTTAATCCTATCTTAAAAAAATATTACATAACACTTTTATATCCTGAAAATCTCTAGACTTTAAATCCCAAATATTCGCCTCGGCAAAAAAAATATAAAAAATATAGTGGTGCCGTGCAATGCCACAAATACAAACAGGCATTATAAAAACGCTTGGTACTTCACTTACCTACCTTTACTTTACCTAACTCTTATTCTTCCTATTATTACTTATCAAATAAAGCGAATATGATATGATATCATATTTAGAGTAGATGCTTAGAAGTTATTTGTAGCATTTGGAAATATTTTCGAAGTTGCATGGGGTGTTTTTTCAGTTCAGAGTCAGTGTGTCAGTTTCCATTTGAAAATAAGTGCGTTATGTAAGTTCGTATTGCAATTTCTTTGTGCAGAGCAACTGATCATTCCTGACGCTAAACGAGAATCCATGAAAGAATGTGTTCCAAAGAAATTGGTGTCCATGTTATCCAACTGGGGAGTGTCAACTTTTGATGAGTATCAAGTAGGAACAATATTCACTTTGATTTCCTGCATAATTAATTTGACCGAAATTAAGTTGACCTTCCTAACTTAGATGGGATACCCGTCTCTCTTTCTTTTAACTTCTTGCAATAACTCGAAGAAAAAGAGAGACGGGCATGATCAAGGATTCATGATGTGAATCCTTTGATATATCCTGCAATCTGATTGGTTTAGAATTATCAACTGTAAACATTGTTGTTATCAACGGCTATTTTGAATAAGTTCATTTGACCATGCTATTTTTTCTCTTTGATTATTTGAGAGGAGTGTAAAAAATTGCATGGATACCCAGGCTATTCCTAACTTTGATCGTGTTGTATTAATTGAGAAATGCAGTTTCGTGGTTTTAATATGAAGCAAGAAAACGCAAGTTGAAAGGATAAAGATGGAAGAAAAAAATTCGGTTCTTGTCTTTTATCATAGCTCACAAAAGGAAAATCTGAAAGTACTTGACAATAAAATAGTAGTATTTCCATCAAGAAAAATATAAAGGTAAATTTTTTGCTTGACATTTCAGAATTCTGGCTTCCCACAAGAGCTTGAAGATGTTGGTATTGTGACTGAAGAATGTACATTCCACAAAGCAACATTTACTAAAGATGGTAAGCTTAAAAAAAGTACAAATATTTTTAGTTAGTCTTCCAGTACCGTTCATCACTCATTTCATTCTTCAGTTATCTCCTTTAGGCTAACTTTTAGTTAAATTACGGTTACAGTTTTGTAACATTAATAACAGGCTCCTGTGATAACT
>JAYRBV010011916.1:0-13750 GCA_036023255.1 Mitrocomella polydiademata
GGCTTTATGGTTTTTCTAAGCTAGCCACTCAAAATATAATTTATTATTATTATTATTATTATTATTATTATTATTATGTGAAATTTTGTGTTAAGGTCATCAAGAATAAGGGATTCTGGTGCATAGTTTTTAGTATACCTTAAAATTTGTCTGTGTTTGAGTATAAAAAATGTATACATAATGTGAGCGGTATTTCAGATTTATAATATTCAATCTCACTAGGTGTTCATTTAACTTCACTTGTATTCATTCATTTATCTACAGAAGGAAATCTACTTTGTTTAGAAATATGCTGATCCATCAATAAGAAATTTAAAGAATGAAAATGCCTTGGATTTGGCTGCTCAATATGGAAGACTTTCTACAGTATGTTAATAGATTAATATTAAAGTATACTTTCAAGAATCCAAAATATTTGACTCTATTCAGGAATCCAAATCAATAAGAAGGTTCAAAGAGGCCCTATTTTGAATATAGTTTTTTCATTGGTTTAACTCTGTAATTTCTATCATACAGTAGATTTAAAAGAAATGAATTTGAAATATGAGAGATACATATGTTATTTCAAATTTCGACTTTCTCTTTTTAGGTGGAGCTTTTTCTCTCTTTTGACAAAAGCTTATGTTTTAAGTTGGCAGTACACAAACACAGTCCACTTCATCTAGCAGCAAGAAATGGCCAAACAGAAGTCGTGAGGGTATTATTAGAATATGGAATGCCAGTCAATGCTACAGTAGGTTTAAATTTTTTAATAACACAAGCTATATACGGTGGAGTCATAATATGAAATCTGTGTACTTTGGCTTTCCAAGTGAGAAACCATTCTTGGAAATATCAACAGAATGACCAGGGAGTATTAAAAGCACTAAAAGGTTACCTATTTTTAAGAGTGATAATTATCAGCAAATTATTCCAATTGCTAATAATTCAAGATTTTCTTTTCATAGTGTGACATGGGAACTGCACTACATTGTGCTGCTTTGTATGGTAAAGTTGATGTTGCAAAATTATTACTGGGACAAGGTAAGTTTTCCACTTCTAGTAATCATGAAGTAATCACATGATGCTGTTGAGTACAATTGCACATAAGTTCAAAGAACTGCAACTTCAGCAATCAACTGCTTTTACTTTCAGGTATCGACATTGAAATTGAAGATAACACTGGACAAAAAGTCTTAGATATATTGGTCAAGCATCCTTCCCAGACTTCTCAAGAAATCACTGCTCTTATTTATGGTAAACCTTTAAAATTTGTGTTTTTATGATGGACGCAGGTCTTCATAGGAATGGCATGCAATCAAATGTGCATGCGTCCACACGTGGTTTAAATTTTATTAGACATGTGATGATTACACTCCAAAAAGTTAATTTTCTGATGTTTTACATCATAAAATAACATGGTGCGCAGCTGTCACATGTATAAATCTGAAACCTTTTGTTTCAAGGGGTGCAATACTAAAGTATTTTCTTCCTGTTAAGGCCTTTGATGTGATTTTAGTTTAATTCGAGATAAATAAATGTTTGCATAATTACCTATATCTACTTTTTTATAATCTTTCTTTATCATTTTTTAGCAAAACCAGAGCCTGATGAAAGAGAAATGGTAAGAAAACTAAATCATCAGATAAAACACTTTTTATTAGGAATATATATATACTAGCTGGTACCCAGCGTCGCAAGGACGCTGAAGAGACTGCTTGTGCACAATGCATAAAACCTGCTGTTTATGACGCACACCTTTCGGGCTTTCCGCGCGCAGAAAAAAAATATTTCACACAAAAAAAACTAAAACATTTTTTGAGGGGAAAAAATTTGCCAAAAATATTTTTTTTACATGAATTGGGGGAATGAAAAAAAAAAATTTTTTGGGGGTCTCTTGACTCTTTATACTATATTGTATGTTTATTGAAGTTGTTACAAAAGTTACAAAAATGTATCATTTTAGACATTTGCAATGACAAATTGTAGCCTTTTGTGCATATACAGTTGCCTTAAAGGGAGGTTTAAGAGAAATTGTGAGGAAACTGAATGCGATGGTGAAGATACACCATAGTATAAAGGATTTATATTATTGAAGTTTTTTCAAAAAGTTAACCTTTCCATGCGTTAGTAAACATACAGTGACAAATTTTAGTCACAGTTCTATATATGTACAGTTAGTTGTCTAACATTAATAATAATTAATTTTTCTAGAGTCGTTCTCCTGCAGCCTCATATAGTGGACAACAGTTTGAGATTGTAGAACATGTAAAGAGAAAAGGTAATTAATGATAAATCTTTTAATGATTTAAGAACTTTCTTTGATCTTTCTAAGTTAATTCCTGACCTCTTAAAATTTTTTTTTTCAGATACAGATCCAATGGAAATTGTATCACAGGTAGTAAATATATTTTATTATGTATTATGTTGTCTGCCCATCTGTCCTTCACCAAGCTTGCGTAAAACTTGTTTCTATAACAATATACTGCCCTTATATTTTATTATTAATTTGTTGTATATTACTAACTAGCACCCTCTTTTATTATTCAAGCCATCAGGTTATGATTTGGTACCCCCACCACGACCAAAGCCTTGTAAGTTTGTTGCATTATTTTGAATTTTGTAAAATACTGGAAATTTAATAGTATAACAATATAAAGTGTTTTGTTATAAACAAAAATGTATTCTTTGAAAATATAATAACTTTTGCTTGGAGAGCGATAGTTGGATTTAGATCATTTTGTTACAGAGAGTGTTGTTCACAAAAGTACAATTCACTGAATCTAGGTTTTACTTCATCTCAAAAACTCTTGTATTCTACTTTTAGCTAAAAGTGACGAAGAGCGTCCCTATTCACTGTTAGCTGCTTCTTCAATTCAAAGTCCAAGTGATGATGAAGATAATCTAGACTTAGCTAGTACGGCAACACCTCTTGAAACCAGTGGTCACATGAAGAGGGAAAAGTTTTTCAAAAAGTATGATGATGATTCTGAATCGGCTGGCCCATATTGCTTAGTTGGAGAAGATGTACCTGGACTTAAGTATAAAAAAAGTGTTAAACAAAAAAGAACTAATAGCAGAGGTAAGGTTGGTAATTCTGAAGAAATACAAGACGTAGTTGGAGGAACGTACTGTGAAATTTCTCCGGACCATGTTCCTGGTGCTAAATCAATTCCTTTCCAATCAAGCAAACCACTCACTGCAAATACCGACTTGTCATATTATACAAAAATGAGAGGCGCTACTGTCACTGGTAGTGTATATCAAACACCGCCACGAGATAGTGATCTTTATCAGGTACCACCCAATGGATCATCTTTTCAAACCAGAGATTCTGTGGTTCCTGATATACCTCCACCGTCTCCTGCTTCAGCAGAAAATCAAATCAAGAACTTTACTAGTGACAGTATATACCAAACACCACCCAATGGGTCATCTTTTCTAAACAGAGATTCTGTTGTTCCTGATATACCTCCACCATCTCCTGGTACTGCGGAAGCACAAATAAGGAACTTAGTGAATAACGAAGGAATATATGGTGTTCCTAGTAGTTACCCTAAAGAATTTTTCAAACCAGAGCATAAAGTGTCCATTAAACAACGAAGTCAAACACTACCCCTAAATATTGAATCTTCTCGAATGGACTCGTACGATAATGTTCATTTACACAATACACCTTCTTCAGTAGACAGTTACGATAACGTCCAGCTTACTAATTCACCAGCAGGAGGAGACACATACGACAATGTGCAGCTTACAAACTCTCCAGCCGCAGGGGATACCTATGATAACGTTCACATAACAAACAAAGACCAAGTAAACAAGTTAACTAACGATGCTTATTATCAGCAGCCGCCTGCTGGTCCTTTCGGCTCTAGCCCAGCTGACGATATGTACTATCAAGCACCCCCGGCCAGCTTTAAACAGAAAGCGGCTCGTGATAAAATCAAGCAAAGTCCTTCCACGCCACAACAATATGTTAGCGTCAAAACTAAAAGTAGGAAACAGAGAAGGACAGCAACAATAATAAAAAAGGAGGTAGATATAGATTTGAATGATCCTCCTGTAACGTCTGTTGATGATGTTGAAAACACAAAGGATGAGAGCATGGATACTTCAGCCGATGAGAAAAAGGTACAACAAGAGTCTAAGGAGAAGATACTAGCAACAGTGAACTTAGATGAAGAAGAAGAAGGGGAGGAGGAAGAACCGGTTCCAAAACCCCGAGTAAAGCAATCACGAACATCAGAGACCCGGAAGGTAGAGACTGGTTACAGAATGAGTAAAATTGCAGCAAAACAACCGCTCGATGAAACTTATGAATGGAGCAAGGTTTGTCTTTATTGTTGTTATTTTTACTATGTATAATTTATGGTTTGACCTTTTTCAAACATTTGTGACTAAAGGATTTTACCCCGGATAGCCTCTTCAGTTCTATGGAAGTGCTAACAATGAGGGTCCTGCCTTCCTTGTGAAACGCCTATAAGAGAGGGAGGTTTATAGAATTAGCAATGATTTTTATTTTTCACTACCGAAAGCCTCGCAGGGTTGAAATTAGGACCAATTTAGGACCACCCGGCCACTATTATGTGTTCAATTTTTTTCTTTTAGATTGATGCATTTTTATCAAACCTTGAGGAGTTTGCTGCCACAGGCGAAGTAGATCAAAGTATGCATGAGTGATAATTCAGAAATATCAATATAAAACCCTGGTTTATTATGGATCAATGGATCAATGATTCATTTCAAAAATGACTATCGCAAGTGTTGAATTCAAAAATAAGATAGCACGAAAATTTATTGGTCGATTAGTATTTTTTTGGTTGATTTTTACTTAAATTTCAAGAACTTTTACAAGCACTTTTTATTGTACTTTTTTAGAAGCGAAACCCATCTCAACAGTCAACGTGACCGAATGGCTGGAGTCTTTGGGAATGTCAACATATGAGCCAATGTTTCTGGCAAATGGTTTTGATGAAATCGAGTTCATTGTAAGTAAAGAGAGTCAATGCAGTGCTGTTGTGGAATCTCTCGTAGATTTC
This sequence comes from Mitrocomella polydiademata, assembly GCA_036023255.1. Lineage (NCBI taxonomy): Eukaryota > Metazoa > Cnidaria > Hydrozoa > Leptothecata > Mitrocomidae > Mitrocomella > Mitrocomella polydiademata. Next base: position 5,022 of record JAYRBV010011916.1, read on the forward strand.
ACATTGTTACACAGAGTATCTTTGAATTATTTCGTTAGGGTATCACAGTACTAAGAAAGCTTACGCGAAGCAGTGTTTTCTACTTTTCACGAAATATTAATATCAATACTAAACATTTCTCTACTTGCAATATTACTGAGATTGTTAATTTATTGAGTTACATATCAATAGAAAAATACTCGCTCCAGCTCCACTTCGCTGACATTTAAAATTATATTCAGCTAACGTGAAAATCTATATGTACAGAGTGACCCAAAAAACTTTGTACACTTTTGACATTTATCTATTATAGTTTTGTTTTCCTTATGGGAATAACTTGTTATTGTGATTACATCTTTTATGCCTTACAACGAAATGCGCAACAGTCATTAAAAATATATTTTTACACTCACCGTATCTCTTTTGTTTCAAGAACAACAGACAGAAGCTAATAATATTTCATATAAACATTTATGTTAACACAACATGTGTAAACTGTACAAAGTTTTTTGGGTCACCCTGTATGTATTTGAAACGGGTACTAACCTCATGAACCATGGACCTAAATAATCAGCTGGTGAAATCAATTTATAGCAGAAATCTGTGACCTTGTGGAACTCAGCCATTGAATTTCAGACAGAATCATAGACATAAATTATGCTAAAATATAGCATTAAAGAAGCATAATTTTTGAAGAAAAAAATGGCATGGGACCCCTGTGAATTGCACTACAGTGTCAGTAAAACTGAGTGAGAACCAAAAGGCCGTCTAAAATCCTTAGCAAGGCTATACATATAAAATATACTACACTACACAACGGCGTTTAATGGCTAGTCAACTAACGAGTGATCCAAATCACAGAGTATGAATTGTATTTGGCATTTCACGAGTTGATGAACCTTTCAGTTTACATGTGTTTGTGTTCATTTGTATGTGGATTTATTTTTAGAACGGATGTTTGGATGATCAGGACCTTATTGAGCTCGGTATCCTTGATTCTGGCCACAGAAAGTAAGATCATACGTTTTATCATAATACAACTTTGAACTAGAGTTGTTACACAGGGTGCCCCAGAAAATGATTACAGCTTTTGTTATCATGAAAAAAGATGGTGTATTCCTTTGGGAATTGTTATTTGAATTCCCTTTGTCGCCTTTTAAAATGCGACGATTGTTGAACTTTGCAAATTGGCGAATGTAAATTTTTTCACGGTAACTTATTTTCGCGAATTGGTCGATTTTGCACTTTCACGGAAGAAAATTTCGGTCAAGATGGTCAGTTAAGTTAGTTAATTTTCGAAAACTTTTTGACACTCATCTACTTTATATCTTTATACAGGAAAATAATGGATGCCACCTCCGTCTTGCCAAAGATTGCTGTCATTGGCGATGAAGGAATCCCGGTACCGGCAACGTTACTGGCGTGGTTAGAATCCATCAAACTGGATGCCTATCAGAACCGATTCAACATCAATGGATATAGCAACATGGATCGGGTTCGTGTCATCTGGGAATTGGAACTTGTAACCGTACGTTCTTTCTTCCTTCTGATGATTTTTAGTCTACCCGATATATACCGTTTCGATCTGTTTGCCCTACACGAAGCAGTATATTGATTAGACTAGTGGAATACTTCCTGATCAACTCACCTCCTGATATTTTTTCAACGGACAATACTTATGTCCGATGAAAATTTCAATGAAAATTTCGTCTGCATAACTTTAGGGAAATAATTAGAAAATAAATCGTTAAAATTTTGTCCGATATAGCCTAGAATGTTCTTCCAGTGAAGGTATCTGACCTGATATACGCGTTCTTGTCGAATTAATTTGGCATTAATTTTCACATTAGCAAACAATTTCCTTAATTACCATCCAATTATTAAAAAATGGTTTCACTCTATACACTTCCTTTAAAACTTGCTGGACGGACAATACACGCTGTTTCCTAAAAATGTAAACAAACTTGAGAAAAAGTTGTAAAGACAACTATAAAGGCAAGATGTATGCCGTCCAATATTTTTTAATATATTCACCCACAAGAAGAACTTCTTCAGTTCTACAGAACGAGGGTCCTTATATCCTTGCAGGCACCTACAAGATAGCCTATGGAATTAGCTGTGATAAGTAATTTTCACCACCGAAAGCCTCGTGGCGGCAGGGTTGAACCTGGGCCCTTCCGATCCTAAGCTCAGCGCCTTAACCACTCGGCCACAGATTTGAGATTATTGAACTAATCTAAAGACTTTAGTTGTGTTGTTTCTACAGGATATGGTTGTTTCACTGCTTTATACTTTATAGAGATAATCATCTGTTATGAGTTTGGTAAAAAATTATAGAAATAATGTGTGTGTGGGAATGGACCCCCAAAAGAAGATCGAGTGATTGAAAATAATTAAAAAACAAAACAAAAATTAAAATAATTTATTTTCAATAACAATAATAACAAGATAATATCATATCAATTACCTTTTTTTTTTTCCTTTTTTGCACGCGCGGCTTTTTTCTTGTAAACTTTTAAATTCGCAAACCTGTAAAATAACATCAGGAAAACGTATTACTGCTTTTGGGATGATCGAGACCGAACGTCCTTCATTAATATTTCCTTTTGAAAAAGCATCCCATGGAAAGTAAATACAATTACCGAACAGGAAAGACTACCTTTGTCAAATTATTATCTGAGTGGAAGGAAATGTAATTAAAACAGAAATAAATAAAAAAATAATATGACTTTGATGTATTATACATAAACATAAAACAAAGTTGAAACAGTTTTGTTTTTTTGGTTTTATGTTTGTTTAGGTACATACAAATTGTTACCTCTGAGTTAGATGTGACGTGATTAGGGAACAGAATTTTCTACATACAAATTGTTACTTTGAGCTTCGTGAATTGTGAATAGCATTAACCATCGGCCAAATTGTCTGCTATAATTGGGGAGAAAATCATTTAGTGCGATTATGATTTTTGATATGAAAGTATATATATAAAAGTGGTTATGGTGAATAGGAAGTCGCGTGAATTTCACCACACTTATAAAAGCTCGAACCTAAATGACAATAATTTACTGAACAAAATGCTCTAAACGCACAAGAAATAATTGCTCTTTACAGAACGGCATTTTTATCTTTTTCACCAATATTCTTTTTTCTTCTAGGTGTTAGATATCAGCTCCATTGGTCACCGTAAAAGGATGTTAAATTCTCTGGGCAGGAGGCCACCACAAATTAAGGCTCCAGTATCTTGGGTAAGTAGAAAACACCTTTATGCCATATTTTGAACTTTTTTGATTTCTTTATTTATGGAATATAATATAATCTTCCCAGTCCTACTTATTAACTGACCAATGAGAGTTTTGTCAGCCTTGCGAAACACCTAGTTACAAGGGAGCGTTATAGAATTAGCAGTGATTAGTGATTGAATCTTAGAAGACCCATCAATCCCCAATAATCTTAACAGTGTTGGTTGTAAAAGTTGATACGCACTGTATGTGTCTACAGTATTTGTCTATAAAAGCTTTTGTGTGTCGTAAATCTTATGTTTTCTCTGTTTCTTGCTTTCATACTTTAAAGGAAGAAAGTCTTGCGGTTTCGCGGTATTTTGCCCTTTTCGCGAAAGTTTTCAGAATGAGTCATCCGCGAAAGTTTCTTCCAGCGAAATACAAAATTTCGTGGTTTAGCGAAACTTTCTTCCTTTAGATAGATAGACAGGATATTTATTTTCCAAGTTGGCGTAACAAAAATATAAAAAATACATGCGGGGCCGTAGCAAACTCTGGTTAATTGTCGCCCACCATGGTTGGACGAGGAAGAAAAATTTGCGATTTTAAGTCTCTAAAACACCTCTAAAAGCACAATCTTTAAGGCTCATATATATGAAAAATACGATTTTATATGAAATCTTTAAGAAATCATCACTTGTTGAAAAGTTATTGGGAGAGGGGGCTGAGCCCTGGCATGGATGGAGACTACTTTACTAGCAAGAGCTAAACAAGAGAGTAGCCACCGTAAAAAATTGATAAAGAGACAATATTAACTAAATTTTGTCAGTATTTATCAAGATATTGGATCACTTCTCAGAAAGGGGATCGCACGCAATTTTTTATCTCTCTTTCGTTTCATTATTATGACAGGCCAAGCGGTTTGCCGACGCCGACTCGGGTCGTGTAAAATCCAACGTACCGGACGATTCAATGGATGTGGCTCACCAATTGATGGAAACTGCCAAAGACCTCACTATAAGCAGGGTACGTATTATAGAAACTTTCCTCGAACATAATAATCATTATTTCCTCCGACAAAATTTTCGTCACCTTAAAAAAATTTTGTCACTCTAGAATCTACCTAAAGCAGAGTACGTATACCCTAATCTGACAAAACAATGTCGGACAAAAGTGTCGGATAGTTTTGTACGACGAAACAATGTCGGACAAAAGTGTCGGATAGTTTTGTACGACGAAAAAATGTCGGATAAAACAATGTCGGACAAAAGTGTCGGATAGTATAATACGACGAAACAATGTCGGACAAAAGTGTCGGATAGTTTAGTACGACGAAACAATGTCGGACAAAAGTGTCGGATAGTTTTGTACGACGAAGATGTACAAACTGAGAATGAATTTTGAAAACATAGTGACAAAATTTGTGTGAGTGGATGGGAAGATAGGGAAGAAAGATCTTTCAACTTTTTTGCATTTCTAGTTGTTCTACTATTTTCATTCGTTTAAAGGAATAGGAAGTATAAACCACACCCAAGCATGCTTATTATGAATTAATGTCACATGGTATTAAAAAAACAAAACAAGCTCTTCATTATTTAATCAATAAATTGTGAAGAATTCAAATCTTTTGCAGTGGTGGTATAAACAAATGCGACGCCATAAAGCTTTTATTTTTCCAGCCAAAAAAATCAATAAAAACACTCTTTCTGTTGAGTATATTGCTCGCCGCTGGGTTCACAAAGTGACCTTATGTGAACCAGGGAAATAAATATCACATAATTAAAAGCGTTGCTTAGATAATCAGGAAGAGTAACATTATGCCGAACGGTTTAATTTTCACGCAGGAGACAAAGAAGAACGATTCAACGCAACATAAATCACCAGCAGGCGCAGGGAAAGCCAAAGATGGAAACGAGGCCAAATCAACAGTGAGTAAAACCGCAGAAGCAGAAGGAGAGCGGACGCATAAAAAGGACGGGTGGATTCACACGCCTGACGTGCTGTTGTATGAATCAGTGGCATACTCAGCTCAGGTAACTATTTTCCACAATTTCCCATAAACTACGAATCAAGAAATTTGGGTGAAATGTCAACTTTTAAAAAACCACCAGTCAAAACTTTCTTGAAAGTGTTTTGAAGGGCGAGGCATTTGATGGGCGAGGCATTTGATGAAACTTGTCTTGATTTCCCAAAAAGAATTTAAGAGATAAAAGGTAACATAATTCTTCTATTCATCTCTCGCATAGTACTTGGGCTCTCATCCAGTTCAAAAGGTGAAAGGAGTAGAATCCACCCTCGATGCCTGTTCAAGGATGAAGGTAAGTCAAGAAATTTTTCTTGAAAGACACTTCGCCGAAAATATTCATTTTCTGCAAAAATTTCTGCCTATAAGGTCGACCAAATGGTATGCGTTCTGGGACGAGACTAATTGATCATGTTGTTTAACTATTTCCAGGTGTTAAGCCAAAATGTCCACAAGATGCCCTCCATCGTCCTGTCAATTTCCGTGAGAGGGATTGATTACATTGATTCAAACAGTAAGGTATGTTATCATTATTCGTTTTTACGAATCTTAATCCAGGGTAAATCTCGCGTAAATTGTGAAACACCTACAACATACATAACCTATGATTGATGAGAGGGTACCCCCAACACTGTGATCGGCGTAGCACCGCACCGCACCGTTCCGCACTTCTTATATACAACCTAAAAATTTGGCGTCTCTTTCACATTTTTGGCTGTCAACTTTATTTATTTTGTGTGGTGTTTTGGGTAGTGAAAGAGTCAGAGCCAGGTTTCCTAGGTGCCCCGAAACGCATAAACTACACCTCCTAGTTGCAAATAACTGCAGGTATTTGGTCGCAAAGTACGAACAATAACCGGAGGGATTGTCTTCAGATTAGTTCATATTTCAATAAATCATTCAATATGTAGAAGTATCCAGGCTATATTTCTGAAAGGTATTCATCTCAGGTAAAATAAATATTTCCATTTTTTGTTTATTTGGCAGATGATCATAAACCAGTACAGCATTAACCACATCTCCTTCATCGCTCAAGATCCTGAAGATCTGCATGTCTTCGCTTACATCACCAGAGATGAATTGACCAGGAAGAACTACTGTCACGTCTTCAAAGCAAAGTCTACGGTATTTACCAAAACTTTGTTGCTACTCAGCTCTCTTTATACTTTCACGTTTTCGGTCGTATTTTTCCCCCGTTTATTCTCGCCAAATCATCTTCAAAGTCTACGATATTTATTGATACTCAGCTGTCGAGCATTGTTCTCTTTGGAAGAAAGTAACTTTCGCGCTTATTACGCGCCTATTTTTAAAAAAAAGTTTATATTCGCAAAATCATCTTCGAAACTAGGTCCATCTTATTTCGCGCCTAGAAAAACGTCATTTTATGAAATTGTCATCGTTAAACATGAACATTTTTGTTCCGCTAAAAAGGGTCATTCGTGAAAAAGTTTTTCTTTTAAAATACAAACTCACGAAAAGCTAAATTAGGGAGGTTAGTAAGAAATGGTTATCAATTAAAAAACATTGCACCCTTTAATTAATTGAATGATATTCGCCTTGTATTTTCAGCGCCAAGCAGACGAAATAGTCCTCACTCTTGGACAGTGTTTTGAGGTGAGTTTTTAAAGCGCTAAAATACCATTGAAAGGGCTATAATGGTACGGGGAGAGCTATACAGCCATTTACCGAGTTACTTAGTTTACCCTTCCTAGAATTTCCAATATTCTCCACAGGAGGGATATGGTTGCGGCGGCTCTTACTGATAATTATTTTTGTCCATGTTCACACTTTCTTTGATAATTGGATTGAATTAAACCTTATTTTCATAGGTCGCATATGAACAGCACATGGCATTAATAGAAATCAAGAAAACACAAACAACGGTATGTCATCATTGAGAAAAATAATATATGCTTTTGTACAAATGTGGTGCAATTCATTTTCGTCACTTTTTTTTCAAAAATTTGTCCTAAGTTTGTGCAAAATTTGGACAATAGTATCTATTTATTCATTAAAAATTGGAAATACATTATGGAGAAATTATACTATTGTCCAAATTTTGATGTCGATGTTATTTTGTGCGATAAGGTACTAGACCAAATTCAAATAATTAAACATTTCTCTCTTTCTCTCTAGGCTATTTTTCATATACTCTCTAATAAGCATGCAGTAACTGCCGATGGGCCAATTAGAAGAAATACAAATACCGGTTATTAGTTCACAACGGTGTTTAACCCTATTTTACCCGAGCTTTTTGGGACCTGCAAAAACCGGTGCCCCCCCCCCCCTCCATAAATCTTGATAGAAAGAAGCTAGAAGCATAAAACTTGGTAGTAACATAGCTGGCAATAAGATCTACACATTCATGAAAAAAGATTTTCCAAAATGGCTGCCAACAGGCCGTGACGTCATTTTCTGGGGAAGCACAATTTGTTCTGTGTGCGTGTAGAGTTGGTTTTAACTGTTGTTTTTCCATGTAGCTCATAATTTGGACGAGGTGTTATCGGCACGCACTACTTCTCAGAAACGATCGTTTTCGCACTAAAAGCGAGCAGACTCAGTCCTGTCTGCACGATTGGGGCTTCCAATTTGTTCAACTGCCATGTTTCCCTAAGAAACGATTGTTTTCGCAGTAAAAGCGAGCAGACTTAGTCCTGTCTGCACGATTGGGGATTCCAATTTGCTGGACTTTTCACGATAACCTAGTTCTTTTGGGTGGCAATAACAAATTCTCAAAATTCTTGGCCTTCTCTTGTTTTCCTGACATTTTTGTCGCTTGTTGCGTGCGCTGTCTGCACGAGCTCGTCTGAAACGTTTTCGGAAGTTATTTCTACCTTCAAACACTTTGAAAACAATTATTCCGCTGGTGTTTTTTTTTAGCGTTGGACGTGTTAAAATGCCTACGATCTAGCATTCGGGGGCGGGAGAAAATTTAGAATTTAAATTTGGGGAATAGGAAATAGCAGACTTGTTGGGATATAGACTTGATAAGTCGCTCTACGGGAATATCGGGAAATATTTATTAGGAAAACGGGAAATACGGAACACGGGAGTTGGAATATAGCAAATATAGTACTTGTCTATACCACTTTCTTAACTCGATTAAAAGTATGTGATTAATTTCTAAAGCCGTTTTTAATACTTTTTAAAGCTTTTTTGCTGATGAAAATATTCACTGTGGTTGTTCATTTTATTTTTATTTCAATTTAATGGCAAATTGCTCAGATTATGTATTTTTCCTGTATTCCTATAGTGAGTTAACCCAAAACCATTACCAGCTGAAAAGTTAAAAAATTGTTTTAACCCATTAGATGTTATAGATGCATTTTTCCTTATGTCGAGGAAAATTTCAAATTTATTCAAACATTTATTTCAGCTTCTAGCTTTCCCATGAGCATCCCACAATTCCCCCTTTCTAGCTTGATTAAAAACATATCTATCTTAATAAAAGCACTATTTTGTCTGTCCGTACGTGTTCAAAATGGTAGCCGAGCTGTGGGAGAAATAAT
>JAYRBV010011949.1:0-13722 GCA_036023255.1 Mitrocomella polydiademata
CAACTTTGAATTACTTGTGGTTTTTGAATTTTTGACAAAATATAGGAAAAGTGCCATAATTTATGACCATGATTGTACCTCTTTTCAACATTTACCATTTTCGATCTTTTAAAGTACAGTTGATAAAAGTGCACATTTTTTATAGAAACAACTCACCAGCACACGAAGTAAGAATACTGGTAAGTGAAGCATTGCATCTCCATGAACTTTCTGCTCGTTGGCAACAAAACATACGCGTTGCTGTTAGGGAGCCCAATAGCGCGAATAATGACGAAACACTTAATCCAAGGAAAATCATATCTTTACCTATAAATAGCAAGAAGATAAAAAAACTAGCACACACTCTTAAGATTCCTTTTTTTAACTGGGAACGAGGTTGCATAAGCAGAGTTCAGCCTGATTTCAAATGTTGATATACTTATTAAAATTCATGTAAGGTATTTTACAGAAATTAATAATAAAAAATTCTCCCCTCCAAAAAAAATTGTTGACGAGTTGCAGTTCGGTTTCAGTTTATAAAAAAGTGTAGTACTGAGTGTTTCATAAAAATGTCCCCACCATATTTGGCATTTCAATGAGAAATTAATTTATGCAAGATATTGTAATATCGTATAATATACTGTGATTATATACTTACTGAAATCAACTTTCTGAAAAGTCAGAAATTTGTCTCGATTGATACAAATCTGTTCTTCTTGTACATTGAGGTAGCAATATTTTATTAAGCCAGAATAAGTAGAAGGTTTCCTAGTATCCACATACCAAAAATCACCAACTAGCCCAGTGATTAAAGCTGCTAACCCCAAAAAGAGCAGTAACAGTGTTATTATCAACAGTGCTAGTTGAGCACGTGCCATTATCTCCCTTAATAAAAAATAATTTTATTAATTTTCACTTGTTACATCAAAATTAGAATACATCAGATATAATTTATATAAGGTTTCTCTGAATAAATGTGAACAAATTGGTTTCCTATATTTAACTAAAGCAATGAAATATACTTATTTAGACTGTGGTATAATTGTTAAATTGCTGTTAAACTCTGTGAAATAATGTACTAATATCTACCTCTTGCTAAGAATGCCAAAACTTATTATTTTTTGATACGCATTTATAACATAAACAAAAACAGCTATTACAAAATAAGATATGTATTATCTTCTTCTGAGCTTATTGGCATGGTTTCAAATGTAACAACCATAAATAACTTCTGGCAGTATAGAAAAAATCAGACCGTACTTCTGAAAAATTTATTTTGTCTACCTTTTCTCAAGCTGAATGTGTATTTTCCAGCTTATATTATAATAATAAGATATTGTTTCACTTTCTTATCGTCAATAGTCAAATTCTGTCCATCTCTCATATTCAGTTTTTTCATACTCAGTTTTTCGTAGAAAAAAGCATGACGGGAAATTCAGCTACTACCTACAGTAGCAAGGGACATGTATATTTTAGATACAAAATAAATCCAGACCTCATTTATTTGAATGATAAAAACCCAATCCTCGAACTAATTTTCATTCACATGTTCAAGTGTTACATTAAAATGTTTATACTTCAAAAACAAGTACAGTTCATGTCAAATCAACCAAACTTCTTGTTTGATAGTGGATGTAATACTAGAAAGCACTAACATCAACAAAAAGTCAATGGTCTCCTTGTCTGTTGTTTTTATATACAAAGACGCAAACATTCGTCATTTTCATTGTCATCAGATTGTTTTAGCATTAATTTAAAATTGCACTTTATAATATTTTGATGCGCAAAATCTCCTTTTATGTCTTTGTGTTAAAAATTAACAAATTGTTACCAGATTTTATTGGATTACATCAATTAAAAATGCTATACTTTATCACGATCGGTGTTTTTTCACTTCACACTCAAGTGAACTTGGAAGTTGACTCATCATTTGAATTCGTTCATTCGAGTCATCCTTTATACATCATAATGTTATCATTGTTGTTCTGGAACTGATGTATGCGTTTTGTTCTCAGAGTACTATTCAATTTTGAGCGTGTGAAGATTTATTGGGTAATGTTTGCTATTTCTTTTTTTAAAATAGAAGCTTTTTTAATGGATAAAAGTAAACCTTATATTTGTAAATTGGAACTTCCCATACCCTTATTTAATTTTTTCCAAAAAAGTGGCTGTGGATGCTATAATACTATTTCAAGGATGTCTTGACGTAATTGTGACGTCATCACGTGAATATGGCATTGTTGACGTTATTGATATATTTGATCTTAACTTTTTTTTATAATCGATTATCAAGATTCCAGCAAGAAATATTTTAGAAAAAGTCAAATGAAAAGTTTTGTTAAACTTGAATAAAGTATATCGTACCAGCGTTTATTGGTTGTCCCTATATTTTATCAGAACTTACTGTGTTGACTTTTATAGAATGCTGTCCTAACGTGAATGTATGGTATGAAAACAATTCTTCACAGAGACTGGAATTTTTATCATTCCTAAAATTTTTAGTAAAGTACGTGCATAAAACCACCAAGATATCATGTTAAGATTGGTTATAAATTCATTAGCCTTTTTTCTCAATAAAAATATAATTTCTTATTTACATAATATTTATAATACAAAGTTTATTTTTTAATGCATAAAAATATTGAGCTAGTATTTATTGTTTACAATTTTCTCGTTGGATATCAACCCACGCACAATCAATAGTCCCTCATCTTTTGTGACATAGATATGTGACCTTTACCCCAAATAATATTTAACATCAATTGAAAAAGTAGCTAATTTTTAAAAGCTTATAATTTGTGGGAGTGGGCAGCTAAATCTTTTTCCATCAAAGTGTATTTTTTCGGCTGGAAACATGGAGTGTATTATTCTTTTTATTTCATTTCATTTAATTCGTATGCAGTGTTGTATCTTCCAGGGCTGGACCTCAAAGTAAGTGTTTGGGATAACTGTTTTCTTGGTGAAAGGCATATCATTGCGAAGAACAAGACTTCAGAAATGAACAGAAACACCACACCACACCACGATAATATCAGTGTCCAACCACGTGTGAATGAAGTTGCGAAATAATCTTTGGCAAAATATTCATTGTAGACAATTGCACTTATGCTGCATGCAACTATAGAGAAAAGGAAAAAGAGACAAGGTATTACATTCATGAAATTGCAACCAATTGAGTTATGTTGCTACATTTATAAAGGTGAAATATTATATAAAGACAATAAAGGAAAGAGCTATTTTTGCCACTGTTAGAACCCATTCCAGAGAGGACTGCCCAAATGAAATCAAATTTTGAAAAAGTCTCGAATTTTCTTGATATATCTATATATATTTCGCAGTGCTTAGTTATGCCAAGACAGAAAACAGAATAATTACCTGAGAAAAACATTATCGTAGATGTGGTAAATGAACAACCTTTCCATGATTTCTTCCTTCTTCTACAAAACAGCATACTCACACTCGATATCAAACCGATGAAAGCGAATAATATCGATCCACACATTAAACCCAAAATCAAGTCCAACTCTTAATAAGGAAAAAAGGTAGGAATTAATTCAGTCTGATTTATACTTAATTTTTTTTCTTTTGATTAGGTAGACACCCTAATTACTGGTATAGCAGCAACAGAAAAAAAAAAATATTTTAGATTTCAATAAATTACGTACCAAAATCGTTCCTACTGAATTGAAGGACTTTTCTCTCGTAACACTCTTGGCCGTTCATTTCAAAAACTGATATATCATCGCAACGGGTCCAAAGACCAATGCTAAGCGTTTGGTTATTGTTATTAATGTACCAGGCCGGTCCAGCAAGTCCTACTATTTCCAAAGCGATACCAATAAATAAACATGATATGGTGATTGTTAAACAAACCAAATGTTTTTGCATGATTGTATTGAAGTCTATAAAACTGAGATGAGAAGATTTTATACTGGGATCGTCATTTACATGTATGGGAATTAAAGAAATAAAAAAATATTTTCATTCGTAAAAACCATGACGATATCAACAAGAAAGCCCATCTAAAATTAATTTATAAAAGGCCCTAGTTTGATACCCAGACTTCTTTTTTTTCCAGATAACACTAAATATATTAATATATTTATTCACTCTTACAATATAAATTTTTTGTTCTATGCTTAAACAGAATTTTTAGGATAATAGTTTATTTCTTCTCTTTTCTTATTTCTTTTTTAAGAAACTCGATAGACAATGGAACAATATTCCAGATTATAATCTTCTCCAATGTATGGTGTTTTCTCTATTTGCAACAAATTATAAATGGTGGTTTGGAACGAACCAAATTTAAGTGCCTTTTTTAACCATTTATAATTTCCTGCAAAATTCTGTTTCAGCCTGTTTCTTACTTGTTTTACCAATAACTTTTGAAAATAAACAAAAATTCCATTTTAGAATAATGCCTAAAATTCTCATCAGAAATTATAATAATGTCCTATTCATAGTCTCCCTGTCACCTACTGCTATTTTCAAACTCACAAATATACGAAATATCTTTCAATGACACTATTAGTGATTCGCAGTATTTTAGTGTAGCTTTTTACCAATAGATTTTCATTGTTTTAAGTGTTGAATATCAACCCTTTACACTAACTATTTTTGACGACAAATCAAGCCCATTATTCTGAAGAACTGTTGTTTCTGTAGTATATTCTCAAGATCACTGTTCTGATAAACCAGATTCATGGCATGTAAGATAAAGTGTATTAAAATGCAAAACCCCCTGGATTAAAAATGCTCCTAAAAATCTATCTATTTTACGAATTTTATAGGCATTGCTTAATTCACAACTGTAGTGAAATTTAGTAACGTTTTAGTAACGGTTTTAAGTAATTAAAAGAGTTATTTAGAACATAGAACTTACCATTAAAAATGAGTTTTTAAAAAACAGTGCATAAAGAACAACAAAATATTATCTACACTATATAAGGCAGGATATTTTACTTCAGAAACTAACTTTTACTATTACTTTCCAGTTCATCTGATGAAGCGTAATGTTACGTGAAACTAAAAAGCATAGTTCTTTCTTTTAAATGTTTAGCTTTTACTATTACGATATTTCTCAAACAGAAGATACACAAGTCATTGAATTGTTTCCACGGTCTTTTTTTTTCCTTGAAAATGTTTTAATAAAAAAACTAACATGACGGCACTAATGAAAACAGATTAAGTATCACATTTCGATAGGGTTGTCAAACTGATAATGCGCTTTACTAAATAAACATCAATCTTGCATCGTTGATTTGTGAACTCTGAGATGGGGGCACAGGTCATCGTGTCAACGGATGCCATCTTGGAATTAACTTTTCTGGATTTGACAATACATCAATCCAATGTACATTATATTGACCATTAGTATGATTTCCAACCATTACTTTTCCAACTAATGTATTGGTTATACGGTTGTACTCATGCATTGCTATCAAGCAAATATCAATAGTTTGTATTTGATGAGCGGGAACGTAGAATTCGATTGCTTCGTTAAAGATCGGATTCTTATTGTCCAACACAACGTTCATCGAATGTCGCTTTATAATTTTCCCATCGTTGATTAGAAAGACATCCACAAAAGAATCTACAAGCAAGACGAAAATAAGAAAAAATCCGTATACGGTCGGCAACATCTTAATTAGAAATTTGCGCGTCTAATGGTCGGGAGCATATCTTTTGCTTTGTCAGCAAATGACAATAACAAATCTGGTAGAATAGTAACGTATTTCAGAAAAGCAGGCGTTTAACACATTTGCGTTTATTATCAAAGCTTTCTTGTTACCTTCTCCAGTGTCAAGCTCAGTTTTCAAATGTAGTTTTTAGATTTTAATTTTACTGTTCAATTCTATTGTGGTTTGTGTTTTTTTTCCTAAATTCTCGTATATATTCAATTGTTTTCGAGGATTTTTTTTACTGTGATTACTGCTATTTTTTTGCGAGTCACTCTTTACATGTGAATTTACGCATTTCAAGGTTGTAAAGAGAAACAGCTTATTTTTCTTTTTCGTTTTATTTTCTTTGTAAGTAATTGTAATGATTTATACTTTTCTGAATTACGTATACCTTCACTACGTGTTCTGTTCAAACTGCACATACCCTATGCAAAAGGTTAAAGCAACATGGTCGAGGTATCACCGGACCAGTAGGAAACGGGACTATCATCAGTAACACAGGAGTGACGCCCGCTCACAAAGAGTATACGCTTGCAATGATGAAAATGTTATTCTAGTTTTATTTAGGCAAGAGGAAGAACTCGAGTTATTGCTATAAGGAGTGCCTATTTTTGTTACGTTTTTTATTTTCGCTGACTAAGCAAAAGATGCATCCGTCCATTAAACGCGCAAATTTAATTTAGCTTACGGTGTTGCCAACCATCAATCAATTATGCTACCGACAATTAAAGAGGTTGCCGATCGTATATTATGGGAATAACATTTGCGACGTCGCATTATCGCATATCCCTTTTTATCGATATTTGCAATACCACTTCACACTTCAAAATAGAAAACTAAGTATTCTCACTTATAACATTATTCAATATGGACATGTTGGTCACATCGTCTTTTAAATCTCTACCACACATCACCACACAAAGCAACCTTTCCATCTCTGGTAAATGACACAACCCCACCAGCAAATGACCATACATGTTTTTATCCTAATAATAAAAAAGTAAATCATGCGACCTATGATTATCTAATAAAAAAGTTCTTATTTTTCATATTTTTATTTCTGTTTCAACTGTTATGAGTTAAAAGCAAGAAAATTTCCCTAACTTCCGAAAATAAAGCAGGGATTTTTTCAAGCATTTTTTCAAAACTCAATCACTCACTTATTTCTACTTCAAAGGAATTTTTAAGAAAGTAACCTGATATATATATATTTCTAAATTAAGTTTATCATTCGATTAAATGCTCGTCGAAGAATTGGCTAGTATTGCGTTGGTAACAAAACATTATAATATATCGTTATAATGTGTATGTGTGTTTTTCAAGCGATCTAGAGAAGGTACAAGATTAAAAGTTTTCTAGCCCCTCAGCCCCCCACCATGAGGGAGCTTAGAGAGTGATACTAATCTAAGTGTTCAGTAAACTCAATCTTAAAACAAAAACGGTGGTAAAGGTGCTTAGAATAATCCCTGCCCTGTAAAGGTAACTTCCCTGTGTAAACAAAAGCCCAAATTACCTTTTTAGCAGGCACTACATCGCCAATAATTACATTCTTTGATGTGTAATCGGAATAGCTGCTCAAGTCAATATGAGCTGCACCTAACAGAATTTCATGGTGAAACACATTTATACTCCATAATGAAACATACACCATATACTCGGGTAGTTCTTTGTAGTTTATCTGGAATGAAAATTTATCATCAAACTCAACCGTGTCTTCTTGGAAATCATACACATTTGTTACTTCGGAGAAATCATTCTTTCCAGATTTCCGCAAGAAGATCTTCAGTTTAATACTTTTAGTGTCGTTAGTCCTAAAGTGCTCTAGATGTGATAACTTGTTGATGTGCATTCTAAATAACTGAACGAAGGTCTGATAATATAATAATATCTCTAGTTGCGGAGTTTCAAAAGATTGCTCTTCAATCATGTCTTTTGGTTTAGTATTTCTCAATTTGTACGCCTCGTATTCCTCCCACAATGCATCGGGGCAGTAATCTTGGTAAACGAAATGCTGAGTTAAGTCTACTTTCATGTCATCTTCTTTAATTGTGTCATCCTTCTCTTCCAAGATGGCAGACTGTTCCTCTAAGATGGCAGATTCACCGTGCCGTTCTTCAGCAGCTTTTGCTAGTTGTAATAGATAGCTGGCGCGTTGAGCAATTACTTTTTTTAAAATGTAGAATATAATACAACATGCGATTGTTATCATAAACAAAATGATAAAGTATTTTTTCTTTTTCCCAAGTTCTTTAACCATTTCTATAGGGATTCCTTATCTTTGCCAATACATGTGAAGTTGCCTCTCAGATTCGAGTTATGCGACTGCTTCTTAACTGTCGATATTGTTTTTCTGTACAATTAGAATGCAGGAACAAAATGTGCAGCAAATTTTTGTGAAATCATGAAAGCGTTTTGTTTCAACTGTTTTGCAACCATTGTTTACTATAGGAGAATTTTCATTGTTCTGTTTTGTTTCCTTCTGAATATCATTCCATAAAACTTTCAACTTTAAAAGTCTAAGCAAATAGTACTCACGCAGTAAAGTGTAAGCATATAATTGTAAACTCGAATTGATAATGATGTATAACATTAAAAAAGAACCTTCATAATCTTATATGTACGTTTTTATCGTGCCAGTTTGTCATTTTTCATAGTAATCCGAAATGATGGTAGGTAGTAAGGTCGGGTAAATTAAGGTTTATGCTCGACCCCTATTGGATATGTTTGAAATATATATTTTTTTAATAATTATTTTTTGGATTTTGGATAATTCCCCCTCGATAAACAACTTCGTTGAGAAGCTGAAAATCGAATCTTCTAGTGGTTCAAATAAGGGCGTTGTTTTTTTTTAGAGAGAGGCCAAATAATATATTCTTGTCTTGCTGTTTATTTATATTTCCGTGTAAATCATTTAAAGACCTCCTACCTTTCATTACAAGTTCGCTTGTATTTTATGGTCTCACACTTTTCGATTTTGTTTACTATAACAGTACGCTTCTCGAATTCATCTACTCTTATCTTCACGCAACGAAAGCATTAAATTATTCATAAATATTTCTAGCTAAGCTGCGTCTTTCTTCGATATTCTTCTATTTGATTGCTCAAATTGAAATTTTGGA
Organism: Mitrocomella polydiademata; assembly: GCA_036023255.1. Taxonomy (NCBI): domain Eukaryota; kingdom Metazoa; phylum Cnidaria; class Hydrozoa; order Leptothecata; family Mitrocomidae; genus Mitrocomella; species Mitrocomella polydiademata. The sequence continues at coordinate 8,780 of JAYRBV010011949.1, forward strand.
ATTTTGGAATTTTGTTAGATAAATATTTCAGGTCAATTGAAACTATTTGTGAAATTTGATTTTTTAATTTCTTTACTTTTATGAATGTCCCACATGTCGTTATTTGGAGCTAAATTTCCTTTTTGAATTTAAGAAAATTTAATAGACCAAATATCATATTCTATAACTTGTTAAAGGGCTTGTAAATGAATGTCACTAAAAATGTATTACGCATAGTTGGGATATCATTTATTTATATTTATAATCGTGAGTTTTACTACTGCCAGACGGCGTTTACATGAGAAGTGAAGTGAATTCAAGTCGCAATGAGATTTCAAGGCGGCGTGAAATTTCATGTCTGTGTCAACAGAAACCTTTATTAGCGTTTACTTTAAAGGAAGAAACTTTCGCGGTTTCGCGTTTTTGTTCCCTTTTCGTGAAAGTTTATTCCGCGAAATGTTTTAAAAAGAGTCACCCGCGAAAGTTTATGTCCGCGAAATTTCAAAATCAATATGAAGTAGTATCATTTCTGCGTTATTGGTTCAAAAACCACCTTTATGCTATGAAATTAGGCTTATAATTAGGTCGTCCGCGAAAGACCCTAAAACCGGTCATCCGCGAAAGTTTATGTCCGCGAAATACAAAAACCGCGAAAGTTTCTTCCTTTAAAGCACATAAAACGGGTGCATTCAGGTGCATTGAGTTTCACTGCGGCTTGAGTTTCGGCTGCAGTGCGAACACAATAACAATTCAATTTTAAAATGGTAGATGTTAGATCAACACAATCAAACTGCATTGAGAATATTATGTTAATACCGTAAAATTTTCACGATTTCACTGCCAACTTGAAATTTCACTTCGGCTTTGAGTTCACTTCACCTCTCATGTAAACGCCGCTTAAAAGCAATACAATTAACAGAGGGAGAGGTCTGTGTCAATCAAATTAGCCTATCATTATATCAGTTATAGCGTCCCAAAGGCTCGAAAAGTGGCGTGTTTGGCAGTTTTGCTGACGTCAGCATTCCTCGAATATAGAGTTTAATGAAATTTAAAGTCTATCATTTGATAGGACTTGGATAGCAGTTTTGTAAAATGGTATTGTTTAGCAAGTTTTGGCTATTAGATAGTAAGATAGTGCTGACTCAGCAGTTTTTAGCGTTTTTTTCTCATCCTGTTAGTGCTAATATCTTGCGATTTAATAGCCAAAATTTACTAAATAATACCATTTTCTGAAACTGCTATCCAAGTCCTATGAGATGAAAGACTTTAAATTTCATCATCAAATTCTATATTCCAGGAATGCTGACGTCAGCAAAACTACCAAAAACGCCATTTCTCGTGCCTTTGAGACTCTACAGCTCAGGATCACTTGGTAAGCAAATTCTTCTACTTATAATATATAACATGTTATAATATCCTTTATTAAGCCATTGTTTCACATTTTTGTTTCTTGTACGGTATCTAACTCTAAGGTAAGTGTTTTTGTTCGTCTTTTATCAAAACATGACAAACAATATAATTTTTTTCATCTACTCTTCAAGAGTAATTAATTGGTTCAAACTGTTTTTGAATTTGAAAACCTTCAATTTTCATTTCCTTTGGTCCCCTCTATGGAAATTTAATTACCTGCGAAGGAGAGCCATAGCACGAGAACGGCATCGATAGAAAATGGATAACATCGATTTTCGAATTCCCCATAAAAATACGCTTCTTTTGATGTATGACACAACTTGTCCCTTTTTTGGTACCAATTCGGCCAAATCCCATGGACTATTAAGGGCTATACAATTTTAAAATAATCCCGTTTAAATATACCCGAAATACCGTTTGTTAGTCTACTAGACTACTACTCTACAGAAATACATATAGTTTTTGAAAAGGTTTACGAGTAGACTAATCGTTTGTATAATATGTAAGATTATTAATCTCATAAGGAGTGGTAAGTTTCAACAAAGCGTTAAAAAAATTAAGTAATTGATTGGTAACCTCGATCCCAGGGCTCTATCTGTTTCGCTTTTTTTATATCTCTGTGACGGTGATTGGTCGTTTCTTTTATTGAGAGGGATTTTTTTCATGACCAGAAACTAAGTCAAAAACTCCTTATCATATATTTCTTTCTTTTTTTCTCGAAAAAAGACGCGATTCAAGTCAAATTTTAAGAAATTTAGGTGAAAATATAAACAGTTTAAAAAGTTCATTTGTCGCGCACAACAGGCTCCGTAGCTGGTTGGCAAGGCAAGCTAGATTTATGTTTCTTGTGTGTGCAGTCCCTACCAACGTCCTAGCGACACTTGGTAAGCAAATTCTTCTACTTATAATATATAACATGTTATAATATCCTTTATTAAGCCATTGTTTCACATTTTTGTTTCTTGTACGGTATCTAACTCTAAGGTAAGTGTTTTTGTTCGTCTTTTATCACTCACCATAGAATAGTTGGATAGACGAGAGCCGTTTCGGCTTCTTGTTGTTGAATTGCTCCAAACTTGGTTTTTCGAGATCGTTTTACATGAAACCATATTGAAAACTCGCTTTCGAAACGACCTGTCCATCAAAGAATAAATGAATGGGTTGACAACGGCATGACACGAGTAGAGAATAAAACCAAACACAACAAACATTCGTTGAAAGGTTTTGGAAACATGGCCTTCTGAGCCAATCACGATCTCCCTTGCAATCCACAAGATTCGATTTGGGAAAACCAGCATGACAAACATTACAGAAATGCTTATAAGAATACGCATAATTCGCCTGTTGTTTTTGACTCGTTTGGCTTTAGAATGTGACGTGATTGAATTCGAAACGCTCAAAGCTTCAGTGGAGGCTTGCAATGTTTTCGTAATTTTCCAATACAGTACTGCTAGTACTAGGGCTGGGACGAGTGAAAACAATACCAATACAACAAGCGTATACGCAAATGACTGCCACCATGTAGGCCAAACTTCTTGGCATAGATTAGAATCCCCTACACTTGTGTACATGTAGATAGGAACTGCCATACCTACGCTAAGGGCAAAATTCAACAAGAACAGAAGAGACATTTGTAGCTTATTCATACCAACACTAAGTGGGTGTACGATTCCAAGATATCTTTCAACAGCGACCATCAGTATTAAACCCATTGCAATGAGGGAGCCACTGTTCAGCAAACACGTTGTTAGTTTGCAGGCGAACTGACTGTAAACCCAATGACAGACCCAAAAGAATGGAAGGTTAATGATTAACTGCAAGATACACGTAGCTAAGTCTGCTACCGCTAGTACCATTATCAGAAAGTGACAGCGCGTGGTCATCCATCCTTGCAAGCAGATTAATATCACCAATCCATTACCAAGGATTCCCACAGTTCCCAGGAAACTGTAACTTATTGCTCTAACATGTTGCATTGTTTGATCGCAGTATCTTCTGGTTATGGGTGGATTGGTGACAGATGAATTGGCGGTGGATGTTAATTGGTCACATACAAACTTATGTTTTTCACAGGTACAGTTTACAAGGGGAATCTTGTATAGGTCACATAATTTTTCTTGCTTGTCAAGAACACCTTCAACACTCAAAGCAGCAATTACGAGTAGAACAAGTGGGACGTAGCCTCCAATGTTCTTGCTGAAAGCTTCCATAATTATCTTTCAAGGACTTCGCTTGTCTTCCTATTTTGCCAATCGGTATCGTCTTTTACTGGTAGGACGCCTTCTTTAAACAAAAAAGAAGATTGAATTGTTATTTTGCCCTTCTTTTCAGTGATTTTATATGTTGATTCTCTTATTTGTTTAGACTAAAACAAAGCTTATGGAAGCAGATGTATCTACATTTCTCATTTCGATGATCAAACATCAAACATCAAATATAAAACGGGACCTTCTTCATTAAGAAAGTTGTTATATTATAGTGAATAACTCCATAATTTGAAGCGCGTAGCTATATTACTAAAAAGTATTGAAAATCACCTTTATTTGCCATTTTGTTTGTGGTAATACTAAATAAAAATCTAGTGTTTGAGTAATATATATCCACCAAAAGTTGACAAAAGAACTTATTTATTCGCAGAAAAGTTATTCCATAATGACAGCTTTCAAGTGCGTAACTGCAATGTCTTTAGCCTGGTTCGCACTCACGAAGCTTGCAGTAGAAAGAAACCTAACAAGTATGTCTGCTTCACATACGTCATGCGTTTATTTTTTGAGTGTGAACCAGCCTTGAGCTCTTGTTGTATTGTTGTTTTGTCTCGACGACCACGTTGACAGCATGTTTATTTACATTTTAAAACTGACATTCAATGAAAGAGTACACCTTTTTAAGAGTCATGAAACCAACTTCTTTTAGAGACTTCCGAAATGGTCCTCAAAAACATAAAGCCTGTTTGAAAGGATCGTAGATTGTACTTGATTTTTTTTTTGCACCATTACTTTTTCAAACGAGACCCTTTAAGTAAGAACCCTTCATCGTCCCGTCCAAAGATACTCGACGTCTCCTTTGTAATAGTCTAATGATGTCAATTGTCGAATACTAAACCAAGTTTCTTCATAAAACCATTACCTACTCAAATATTTAGATTAGTTACATACTATTACTATTGTTCTTTGGGTGGTAACCCGCCCCTAAAGAAAATTGATTTTAACTTCGAATTTTCAGGCGATTTAGTGGTAAAAGAATAATATTACTTCAATATGTCTATGGATACAAGGTTTAGTTAGTCTGCGAAACATTCCCACTCTTGCAAAGTGGAATGTTTAGTTGCCACGCCTCTCAAAGTTTCCGGAATCTCCTCAGTTTTTTAAACTAGTAAATAGCCCAGCTAAAAAATGCCCTCGTATACGCATCCCTACCCTGTCCCGTATATCGCCCGCATAATCCAATCGCATGAGTTTGGTACGGTGGCCGAGAAGTGCCAAATACGAAAAAAATACACAAAATACGAAAAAAATATACAGAATACGGAAAAAATATACGAAATGCGAAAAAAA
>JAYRBV010011960.1:0-13721 GCA_036023255.1 Mitrocomella polydiademata
GGAAATTTATACACACTGTATTTTTTTGGTTGTGTGAAGAATCTAAATTGATTGTAGTATCAAAATTTGGAGTGAGTGAGGGCCGAAATTTCAAAAAATATTTTGCTTGTCGACCCCAACCATGGTGGGGCCTCCTTAGTTAGTAAATGATTCAAATTCGTTCCATCAGCCCTGTATTACTTGACCAAATTGGTGCCTTTTTAATCAATAGTTTGTGTGGTTTTTGACCGTAAAATTTGGAGACGAGCCCCCCCCCCGGGTTTTGTGTACTTACAGTCTTATCTGTATATACAAAAAAGCTTTTAATACAAAATTGGAAATTTGTCTACATTTGCTATGCTCTATGAAATCCCTTAAAGAACTAAAAAAAGCTTTGTGAAATTATATGTAGAGTAAAATTTTTTATTAAAAACAGATCTAACACATAGATCATCAGATTTGTAAAGAATTAAAAATGCAAAAAAGAAGCTCAGAGTGGTCACCACTTTGACCATCACCGGAGTGTGTCAAGCAAACACCAGCTTGCTAAATAGCAAATCAAAACAAAAAACCTGACTATGATACAGGATTGTAAATACAGATGTTTACAATTCTAGGGGTTTGTAAATAGTTTTTTTGATAAAACTGTTTTACTTGTAGTATACTGTATAGATATTTTATCAGTTTATTTTAACAGTAAATTTTGGTTTATTTTTGATGCCAAATAGAATTACAGTAGAGAAAGTTGTTTATACATGAGTTGAGTTTTAAAGCAAACACAAAACATAAAAGCAAACTTGTTTATATATCTGTCTTGGTAGACACTTGCTTTCTCTCTTTTCTATAACAAAAAGTTTTTTAAATGTGTTTTGGAGACATTTGTTTTATCAGCTTGCTTTTTTTTTTAATTATATTTTGAATGAAAGCTGGTGTGATATTGTTTGATAAGAAAATTAGAAACTATTATCACTTTTGACTATATATACTTTACTTATTAACATATTTCTATTAAAATATGAAATCTTACGTTTTTAAGTTTGTGATTTAGAGTATATACTTTTTAGATAAATTATCTGTTCATAAAAAAAGAGTAAGTAAAACGTTTTTTGTATTTTATCATATATTTACGTATGTGGAGGAGTGTTTATTTATTGATACCACACATAAAAAATGGCATTCCACAATGATAGCAAGCACTCCTGCACCATGACTTGTTCATGTTTTCTGACATGAAGATACTGTAGAGAAAAAAATCCTTGAAATTAAGAAATTAGATACAACAAAAAGTCTGATGAATCGGACGACTGTTTTTTTTTTCTGTACTGTGCAAATAATATGATCATTACATAATTTATTCTTCTGATGAAATGATTTAGAAACCAAAAGTAGGATTATGTTGGAACAAAAACAATTTTAAATGCCAAAGGAATGTTTGCCCAGTAGGCAATTTCGTCAAAAACCAACTCTACAGTATTTACGTTTGTGCAATTTGCTTCCTGTGAAAACTGTGTCGAAAATGAAAGTATAAAAACTTTTTCGCTGTTGTTATTATATACAGTTTGTGGATTTTCATACGAAGATGATTTTTTAAATGGTAAACATTATTATGCTGGAAATTGCTTGAGGTGTATCATTATATAATGTTCAATTAACATATAGTTAATTATAGAATTCTTAGATAAAGATCTATTTCCTTTGAGTTTTTTCCGGTGTGAAAAGAGGGCTGAAAGCTGAAAGTGTTTCATCTTTATAGTATCTGGAAAGAAATGACCCTCTTACAAATGAATTATTTTGTTATAGAGTGTCATTTTTTTCTAGGCACTCTGGGTTTTCACTTTCCATTGTTTTGTTATTGCCGTAATTTTTTGATACATTACAAATGTTGCTATTTGAATTTATTCTTTTCTGCAATCACGCAGTAGTAGAGATGATAAAAAGAGTACAAAGTCCTGATGTTGTATTGTTAATTGTCTGTCTTTATTTTTATTCTTTTGGCACTGCATACAACTGAGAGAAAAATTCAGGTACTTTTTTTAATTAATCATTTATTGTGAAACAGTCTAGTATTGGACCATTAGTGAGAGTAGTGGTTATTTAATGACAATGCTGTTTATACGACACCAAGCTTCATCTAATTGATTTCATCTGTGTAGTCAAAAGGGCATCCAATTAAAGGTCAATTAATACAGCTTTCATTTAATTAAAAGCAGAGTTTTTGTTTTGTTTTTGAACATACATCAGACAACTTGTCAGTGGTTAAGACAACTGTATGGTGGCCTATATACTAAACTCTAGATGCTAACTCGATACTCTATTATCATGTGTCCTGCCACGAGATCATTAAGAAGGTTGATTGGGGTTGTATAATGTGAAAGAAGTGGATATGATGAGAACTTACTGGTTGAAAACTAGTTTCATTTTGATGTTTTGATGTTTTAATGGGTGTAAAAACCTTGTATATATATTATGTTATAACAAGTGATTGAATATTAATGTTTAATTCAGATGGTTTGATGTATGTATAAATACTTTTTTATAAGAAACATGTCTATAAGGAACTATATGAGGACGTTCAGACTTGCTGGAAATTAAAAGGCTTTAGCAGACTGAGAACTATTAAAGTTTATATGGTTCTTAATGCAGAAAGGCGATAAAATACATGCAAATTCAAGTCGTCGTTGTTGTTGTTGTTGTTGTTGTTGTTGTTGTTGTTGTTGTTGTTGTTGTTGTTGTTGTTGTTGTTGTTAGCAAATATTTACCTAGTACTGTATAGCAACTTTAGTACTGTAGACTGTTATCAGCAATGGTCAATGTGCCTCACAATGACCAAAGCACGGTTTGAAACATTGCTTTTTGTTTCTTATATGCAATTTCTGTTAAATGATTGGAGAATGATTTTTTTTCCTTTAGATGAAACAATAGAGCAATAAAATTACATTCAGAACAGAACAGTAGAAAACAACAGAGATTTGATTGTAACACAATGACGACCTACTACCAACAGCAACAACACTATCCTGACCCACATGGTGAGTATTATAGAATGTCCCTCTCCTCCTTTGTTTTAAGGGAACTCTTGTCTAGCTAGGAAACCTGACTCTGATTCAGGTTTTATATTAGAGGAGTGCGGAACGGTGAGTAAAGAGAGAATTACCAATTCAGGTTTCCTAGCTAGCTCTTGTCCAAAGATTTACAAAACTTGTCTTCCAGAACGCAGTTTTGGCTCAAGGGAGTAAGGTCTGAGTGTTTTTTTTTGCTTTCCTTAGACATCCTACTGTAAGTTGATGTAAATGTCAATACTATATTTTAAAACCCAAAAAAAATCATACAGGCAACGCTAGTCTGATTTGCATACATTGCGAAACGGAGTTGTCTGCGAATAAGACTAAGGCAACGCATACAACATTACATATTACAATTTGCAACATTGGAAATATCTCACTTCTTCCTTGGGAACATTCAAACGTTCAAACTGATTAGAATCGTTTTTTTGTCATTGTGTAATTACGTCATCTAAAGATATCAATGATGATGTCATCAGTTGGCAATATAAATCATGTGACGTATATATATTACGAACTTTGACTGATGGAAATATTTTTTGTTTGTTTTGATAACATTTAAAAACTGCACTGTGTTCAAACTGATCTGTCTTTATCTCAAAAACAATTAGATGATAATGACTTTTAGTACCTTTGTATGATGGTAATAATTGACATTTGACATTTGACATACCATCTTCAGAATAAACAGTTCGCCTAAAATTTTCTTAAAAACAGTACATCCTGAATTCTCCTCAAATTGTTATTGTCACAATATTATCGATTTTTATTGTGAGATTTTAACGAAAATTTTAATGTTCGCCGCAATAGACTTGTTTCCATATCCCGTAAAGTATCTGCGGTGGAGTGCTTTGTTTTGGAAAGTGATGTTACATTCGAAAACGGCGCCATTCGAAAGGCAAAAAATGTTGTAAACACTGAAATGTTATTGTGCTTTTTCACTGTGCAATTAAATGTTTTGATTTTGATTCGATGTTTTTTTGTTGTTTTATACAAGATGGATAACTTTCAAGCTTTTTTATCCGAAGTAATATGAGCCCAATGCCTAGATATTGAAGCATTTCTGTTACCCCTTCTATTCCACCAAACTTTGAGAATAACAACGAATACTGATAAAAGGGGAACAAATTGTATGAACAGGGTTCTCTTTAAGAAGTTCAGGCAAATCTTACACTAAATACATTGAATGAAATACAAGAAAATGCATGTTTTACAAACTAAACTTACAAGGAAAAATAAAACACAAATGGCTTGAATAGATTTGACTATTCTTGCCATCAAAATCATCAAAATACTTTTATATAATCATGTGTAATAACAAATGTTTGATTGAGCACTTATTTGATTTTGAGTCCATCCTTTTATACAAAAGAAGAAGAAAAGCTTTAAAAAAGAGAGTTTGTTACAAGTTTGACCTATAAGATCTATATTATTATGTTTCAACGTCATCTTCTCCATCTTCCAACTTTAATTTATAAGTGCGGTATCTTTGTTGTAAAGAAAGTCTCGAAATCAATACTAGGGTGAACCTAGTATGTTTAATTGTCCAAATACGCTATGCTCTTCAAAGATTTCTGTGCTGTGTTGTAGGTAAACTTACAGTACGCTTAGATGATACATGCGGTTGTAGCTTTTACACTTTATTGTTGTCTGTTAACCCTTCTGGGAAAAAACTTACTAGTAGGTTAGTTTTGTTCTTAAAGATAATAGGCATTCCTAGCAAAACACTAGACTGGTCTGTAAAATACACACTATGTCATCATGTGATCTTTTTTATTATTATTTTTCAAGGGTATCATTTGTCAACTGAAAAAGTGAAACTTTTGTATTGAATTTTTTTTTGATGAAATCAAAATAAGCATTACCATTACCAAAGAGGCAAAGATTGATTAAAATTCTCAGTTCTTGGATTTTGATTATTAAGCTATTAAACATATATATTAAAATTCCTAGAATCTCCTCAATTTTGCTGTGAAATATAGCAAATTTTCCTCACATTTCATTTAAAACAAAGGCGTATTTTAGAACATACTCACTCCTCGGCAGTGACTACTAAATACGCCGCTGCGAAAAAAAGTTGCAATCCTGGGAATGTTTCTATTTTAAGAACTTTAAAAAAAAAGAACACTTGTGTATTCATCTATATAATAAAAGCCGTATTTTGTATCTATCTGTCTTTGTTTGTACGCATTAATGGTAGCCGATGTGGGAGAAATAATTTCAACATTTTCATTCCTCCAATTCATTTTTTTTGTGTGCGGAAAGCCCGAAGGGCTTGCGTCCTAACGACGGGTTTTATGCATTATGCGTAAGCAGTCTCTTCAGCGTCCTTGCGACGCTGGGAACCAGTTAGTATATGTATATTATAATAAGATTTTATTCAGAAAAAAAAGAAGTTTATTTATTTGAATTTCGTGGCAAGAAATAGGTTGGTGATGTATTTTCGGTATTTAGGATCAACCATCTTTGGGTTCATGCATTTGTTTTTGTTCTTGATCGATGTTGTTGGTTGAACTTTTGGTGGCTTGTTTACTGGTTGCAAAACCCTAGTGTTGTTGTCATGGCAGTTGCGTAGAAGTTTGTAACATCTAAATAGAGATAACAAATATCAACACCAAATACTTTGGATTGAAAAAAAAAGATTTAAATTTTCCTGAAGGTTGTTTCTGATAAAGTTCTTAGCTTTACTTACTCAGATCCTTTTTTGGCGTAGCGGATTGCGTTCTTCATGAAGCTGTCGTAAATATCAACATCGGCAAAATTGCGTAATAAAACGTAAACGATATCAGCACGATTGGCAATGGTTGCAAGGATGAGTGGTGATCTACCGTTTCCTTCGACAGCATCGATGTTAGCCTCACACTCAATCATCATTTCAATAGTTTTCGTGATAGATACATGACTCCTCACAAGGATGGTTTGGTGTAGCAAAGTCATGTGATCTTCGGCGTAGCGCACATCTCTCAAACCACGTTCTTTATAAAGGTACTCAATAACTGAGAAAACATTCATCGCCAAATTCTGTGATGGCGTACTCAACTAATATTCTGTTGTCACCCGGGGGGCACTGACCTTATGAAACGACGGTATGTGCGGCCCAAAATACAGGGTCAAAATTCGGACCCTTACAGTGCAGTGGTTCAAACTTAAAAAACACACCCTTACAGTGCAATTTTGGTGGTTTTTGTACCCTTACAGTGCAAAGAAACAATCCTTTTTTTACATAGTACCGTACTTATTATTTATTACATATTCCTTTTTCTACCCTTACAGTGCATATGACTAAAAGTGTTCCCTTACAGTGCATTTTTCTTGCAAGGGTGTCATATCGTTCCCATCTTTCAAGTTCAAATTAACTCCAGAAACCTTCAAGAGAAATCTCATCATTTCTACATCACCCCAAGAGTGCAATGCGGTTCTATACGAGTCTTCTCTGTTGATTTTTTAATGTTTTGTTTCGTCTTGAAGGTACTTCTTTAATTTCTTTACTTTTCCTTTCCAGACGAATCTCAGTAAGCTTGATAATTCATTTTCATCCTTCACAGTGAAATTTGGGTAACTTCCTTCAAGGATCTTTCTTCGGACTCTTGGTTCTACAAGAGATTCTTTGTCAGTGCTCCATTCAGCTCGATGTTCTCGAATGTTTCTAATAACTTCTTCCATAGTTTCTCCTTTTGGTTCTTGGGAAGTTTTAAAGGATTATTGAAACATGTTTGGAAGTACCCACTGTTGGTACTGGTGCTTTGTTTTGTTTTGATGAACAGTAGGAAAGCAACTTCTCCGAGATACGCTCCTCTCTTTTTCTAACATCAAAAAAGGCGTACGTCAAGCGTGGAGGTGCATCCTCTTCGATTTCTTGTCCATTTTGATCAAAGCCGTACACTTTTAGAATTAGGCTTCGGTGACCAGGGTCTTTCACCGTTCAATGAAATATCGCCGAAATACTCGATGTTATCCTCTGCTAATACTACGGCAGCGCATTCATCGGGTAGCGGTATGGGTTGACCGGTTGCAAAAGTTGGCGTTCTCAATCCTAAAACAATACAACTGTTCTCACAGCAGTTATCCAAGGAATTGATACGCATTGGTTTGTGGGTTACTGCTGATGCCGATGTAAGCAATTTCCCACGAGATTGATAAAGTTGTCTCTGACGATAGTACCTAGATTGAAGTAAATTAAAAAGCATAAGATCGTAGTATATGAGAATATTCCATAGTAAACGAAGGCAATGGTTGAACTTTTATTTAGGTAATAGCCTAAATTTTAGTCTGAATCTTAACGTTTCTAGAGACGCTACATGAGAAGACGAAGAGGTGCGTTTGTTCTCGGAAGAATGACGCTCTTATTTTTGTTTCTTCTCGTTCTTTTTCTGTTTCTTGTTCTTTATTTTCTTCATGAAAACTGAACCAATTTCTTTGTTGAAACCATTCTTAATATGATTATTTACACAATACAATTAATAATTGTTCGCAATGACTGTAATACTTTTTGTTTCACTTGTTGAAGCCTTTGTCCAGTATAAATAGCCAACAGGTTTTTTTTTCTTTCATGGTTAAAAATCTTGGCACTTTCACGCAAACGCGTGAAAGGGCTTAGAAGCTAGCACGATCGACGCGTCGTCTTTTTACGAGTCGCCTTCACGACCTCAAAACAGTCCATTTGGAGTTCTCTTCACAATGTGACATTAACGTTTAATATTTTGGTGACCAGTGTAGTCTTTGGTGACAGAAGAAAGAAATTTTAACCCAAATTTTATTAAACCATCAACGTCCGAATAATTTTGCAAATTAGCCAAATAGAAGACCCTTGAGATGCCATTTAGAATTGTATTTGATTAAAGTAGTGGCATAATGATTATACACAATGGGTAAATTTTAGTTTTCTGTCCTTGAAAACTAATTTTTTGTTCTCGAATTGTTCTTGATTTGAGTGGCCACCCTGTATTACTAATCTGGCAGGTGAAATACAGCGAAATGGTGTAGCAAAGCCTTAATAGTTATACTTCGTGCAACACGACAGCACGTACACCCATAGTCACACACATCAGATGGAGTGTCTTTTTAATACGATTACGTTTTAATTGTTAATCACAGAGGCCTGACTATGTTCTAAATACGCCGCTAGTAGTTCGTACAACACGATAACACTTAGCCCCTCTTTCTCACACTTCGTCCTACGTAAATGAGAGGAGTGGGTTTAAGTATTAAGCTTGATAGTACCTACTTTATTTCTGAGTTGCTATTTTTATTTTTATGGAAAAAGAGTCATTACATAGCTAAGTCTTGCCGTATCATATCTTATCATATCATATCAATTACATAAATTTGAGAATCTAACAATATAATCAAATTTCTAAAACTTTCTCAAGGTTTGCAAAAAATATATAACTACATTTTCCCAGTCTTCTTGGCTTGTGCGATTTTGCACGCGCGGGTGAAAATCAACTCGCCAACATCAATTGCGCGGGTAAATGCATATACAATTGATGTAGACCGTGATGGGAAAAAAGCTTGTCGTACACTAAAAGTAAGCCGTGCCATCATCAAACTCTAGCCGTGTTAGCCACAACTAAGTGTACGATTTTGCTACCGTATTTCAGCTAGCTAAACTTAAACTCTGATAAACCATACGATACGTTATAATTCTAATTTGCAAGCATAATTGAAGGACAGGCACTGTTTTTTCCTTAGGAAGAAGACTATTTTGAAGTGAAGACTTCAAGTAGCATTTATGCCTTAAAATTTCAGTAAATCGGGAAATCGGGAATCGCGGCAGGTCTCCTTCAATTCGCTTCAACGAGCTGCTCGTTACTGCAGATAGAACCAAGTCCTGTCGAGGGTTCTTTGCACATACATCCAACATTCAAATTTCATATGTACATGCATGTACTCTCAAACAAGAGACCATCGTTGCGGTTGTTGTTATTCTCACGAGTACTCAAAACACTGGATTACTCATAGGTAGTTTTCAATAACGGTCTATATGCTGAAATCTTAAATACTTGTCTGACATTTCTCATTTAATAACGGTTGGGGAAACACGTCAAAAAAAAGTTAAAAATACTTGAAGAAAATATTTTCTGATAGAAAAAAGGGGGGTTCAATTTCCACATGGCTATTAGTAAGAGTAGCGCTTGTGAAATGAGATAGTTTTGTTTACCGATGGACGTTTTATGTGTGTATGTTGTAAAGCTTACATTGTGGGTGATGGTTTAAAATGTATCTGTATATGTTGATGTTTTGAGGGAAAAGCAACAACTAAAAAATTTGTGTCCGTGAAAGCCACATTTTTGTGATGCTTCATTCTATTTTGTATGGTTCCATTTCATCAGCGATTTAAGATGTATTTCTTCTTCTTACTGCTTGTTACATATTGTTGTTTATAACTTTTATGAATACTTCTTCATGTTTACATTACTTATTTTCTTAAAAACCTAGCCAGCAAAATACTCAAAAAGCTTTGCAGAGGAGTATTTTTACATTGCTTCGGTACGCAAAACTGCGTGCCCTTTCAGTAAAAAGCACTCCTCCCACTGGTTTTATTCGGCTGGGAACTCTGGCAGGTTACTGTGCAGTTTCCGTTCTCCAACAGTACTTTTCATCGCGATTTTTCTAAGTCATGTTCATTCTTTCTTGCCATCGACAATGAGCCAGGAGCGAGGTCCTGCCCCTATTTTGAATCTATGAGACTGGACTATATGAACCCCTGCGCAGAGGTTACGAGTTGAGCGTCCCTTTGTAATAAAGTGTCAACCTGTGTTTAGTGTAACATTCTAGTTAAGGAAATAATAACATACGTATATATTAAATCATGCCTCCTGAGGAGACATACGAATACCTCACGCTTACCAGTTGGGATGAGACACCCGTCAACAATAAAACTAAGACAACCAACAAGAAACTGGTGGTCGAGAACAAGTACCAGTTCATCATTAAAAATGAAAGCTTGTATTTTGAACTAGAAGCACCGAAAGTTTTAACCAAATCAACTAAAAGAGGTAAATGTTTGATGCGGAAAAACACGCTTGGAAAAAGAAAAATATATTTGTGCCGAACTCGAGGCCAATTCACAGTCATTTAATGCATCATATAGTTCGCGTTTCAATTCATGATCAATCGTTCTTTTAATAGAAAAGTCTCTCAAACGTGTTTGTAAAATCGAGGCAAATTTCAGCAAATGCCTCGTTTTTCCAGTCCATCTTATGAGGTTTTGACAAGTGAACATGAATTGAAACTTAGACACCCTCCCTCTATGAGTTTTTCCATTGATAGATATTTTTTCAAGCTTTTTCCTCTATTTCCAGATTATCAATCAGAGGATGACGATGGATGGGGCGCTGATGAGGTAATAATATTAACCATACCACTCTCTTTTTTACGATTTTCGAAACCATGGTTGCACTTAGAGATTATCACATGTTAATGATGTTTCGACCAAATGCATCAGTGATTAACTTTCGATTAATTTTTGTCAGCTTGGTTAATTGAGGATATGTATTTTCCTGGAATAAGATAAGAATAAACAACGCTAATAGCTTATGGTTGGTTTCGCAATTACAGGCATGATTTCCTTGAAACGATGTCACACCCAGGATGAAATAAACGATCCACCAATTATAAATGATTTGTTAAGGGTAGTTAGGCCACTCTCAACTGCGCGGAAAAACGTATATTATTTGATGAGAATATAAATCTTAAAAATGTAGTATCTCGAAAAACAAATCATCTTTTAAGAATTCCAACCGAGAGAGTGTTTCTGCTGAAACGGCACCAATAAAAAACACTCCTTCGTTTTTGAAGTATGTTTTGTCCACTTTAATTCCTTTTTATTTTTGTTGACTTATTGTGAGATTTGCTACAGCGCATTGTGCAATGATAATTTTTTTTTTCTAACTGAAGTACTTGTTTGTTTATATTTTTTCGATTTTCTCATGTAAGATATATACCCTCTCGTTTTACTACATATTCTATTTTCAGGTGTACCTATAAATATACTAATTAAAGGGCAATCGAAAATCCGCTCTCCTAGTATGGCGAAATTTATTAGTCACACGTGCAATTCTGAAATGATTGAAACATCAAAGCGGTGGAGTGTTTTTTTATTGGTACGGCGCCCAACATTGCGTGCCATATCAATAGAAAATTACTCCTCCACATAAGAGTGTTTTTTTGAGTGTTTTGCCCGCCGGGTTGCTAAAGTGCAAAACTGCTACCTCTGGAATAGAAATGCGGTTTTGCGCTCTTTTGAACTCCTGGATACCAGAAAAGAGGGCTATTAATTAGGACTCTAAAAGCACAGTTTAAGGCTCAAATATACATGGATTTTTAAGAAAACGTTACTTGTTGAAAAATTATTTCGGGGTCTCAGCCCCCCACGCCCTACAACCCTGGCATTGTTAAATGCATTGTCTCTTTCATTTCTATAGTTTGATGGGGATGAAGACTACCAGAATGCGCCAGATGCCGACGAATTTCAAAATAATAACCAAGGTAAATTATCATTATCCAATCATATTGATGCGAGCCAGGAAGGAAATTATTTGATATCACAAATTGACTGGTTTTAATTGGCATGTTAATTCGATTCTTAAAACAGTGTGTGATGCAATGATTGGCTGATCATCTAAGTCAGAAACCTTTCCTTAAATCAGTAGCTTATCGGTTTCGATATTTTCATATGTTTTTTTACTTCATTCTCGCTGTTCCAAAAAGGGAGAAATTTGCTATGGCGAAATCTCCCACGTTTCCCCCCCCCCTTTTCTCTGCGTTTCAAAATATTTATTTGACTGGTTTTCCTCGGTTTACTATCGGAACATAGCCAGTGCGCTAATACGATTCTCAAAATTGAATTTCAATTTCTCTTGAACCACGTAAGGCGATTGATTGTTGACTATATGCAGAATCAGTTCATTTGATGAGTATAAAAGAGATATCCGTTTCAACTCGTGAGTATCATTTAATAGAGATGTATAAGAATTATCTTAATTGGGTTCAACTAGCTCATTAAATTGCGAAGAAAGAATTAATAAGTAAAATTGTCATTTACGTAATACTAAGTGAGCATTTTTCTTCTTTGGCGTTCGACGTATGAATTTTTGTTTACAACGATGATAAAAGCAACAAAGGTATCATATGTAAGTGTTGTTTATTTGTTATTATTATTAACAAATTAATTTCTTTGTATCCTTCTCATAATTTGTAGATGCGTTTCCACCACCACCACCACCAACCCTAGACTATTTGGTAAGAATGTTAGACATTTTGTATACAAGTCTTAGAAAATACGTCTTAGAAAAAATGCTATTGTTTCTTTCGATTTCTACTGTTTGAATTAAAGTAGTGTTCGCTGAGAAACCCTGTACATCCTTAACCTGTTTTTTGGTGGGACAATTCTTTGTACACCAGGGTTTGTCAGAAAAAAATGTTTAAAATAAGTATTATTTTCTCTGAGAGATCCTATATACCATCCTTAACCCGGTTTTTGGTCAAAAATCAAAATCGTTAAAAAAGCAAAGTGGAGTTAAGAGGTTTTCTATTTCTGTATTTCATTTTGGTGCAATAGAAGAATACTCCTTTCTTTTATAATTTTTGCTGTCAGCTTTATATTTTGTGTAGTGATAGAGACATAGGATACTACGTCCATCTATTGCCTATCGCTTCACCTTCTTGTCCGGTGGTAAAATTTAAGAACTAGACACAATGACATACATACCTTGTCACTGCATAATGTTAATTTGCAAAAGAATTGTCCCAATTTCTCGTAATAACCGTTTTATGAGCTATCTTGAATAGGGCGAAACCAGAGGAAACATGGTTAGTTTTCTTTCAACACCTCTTGGATGGGCCATTAGTATGTTTCACCAGAAATTTCTTTATGGTCTTTCTCTATTGCCAAAAATGTCAATTATGACGCCATATCTAACACCCCCCCCTACTTTCGTTGATTCTACCACCCTTATTACGCAATACCCTGTTTGATGAAAAATCCATTATTTTCCGTTTTCGAAATTTTCTCGTCTGAAAGGCCAACACGTAGCAATTTAAATTTCATCACATTAGATTTCAAGTAGGCCACCAAGTTGGACTTGGACTAGACTTTTCAAAATATGATTGTCCATGTTTGCATCATGGTCATACTGATTCGATTAAGACTTACTGTGACGGTAGCATGTCAGATCGCTGTCATTACCTTTAGGTATATTACACTTGACAAGTTTTCATAATCATTACTTCTTTAAATTAAGATTTTTTTTTCGATGTAATTACTTTGTATGTCTTCTGCGGGACTTTCTTCATTCCACTATTTCTGGTGGTGCACTTTTAGTGTGTGGTTAATACTTTAAAGGAATAATCTATATGCTATATAAAATTTAGTCTTGTTCGGGGATTCAAGTTTCTTTCCGTTATCCTGAAACCGGTCATCCGCGAAATTTCTTCCAGCGAAATTTAATTTTGTTGTATACAGGATGATGCCTTTAATTCAGAAATATATAAGTTCTGTTGTAGAGGATGGGGGGCCCAGTTTAGAAAATAATGTCTAAAGAACGAAATATGTAGATATTGTTTTATTATTATTATTATTGTATTTCATATTTATACAGGTTAAAAACTACATCAGAATATTAACAATGTAAATTCTGTTATCAGTGTAGGACCTGATGAACATAAAATAAAGTAAAA
>JAYRBV010011982.1:0-13695 GCA_036023255.1 Mitrocomella polydiademata
TAAAGCTCAAGGCTCCTGATAAATCTCCATAACTCGCTAAACCCAATAAAACCAACTTTGAATTACTTGTGGTTTTTGTTTGAATTTTTGTCAAAATATCTGCCTTAATTTATGACTGTGATTGTAGGTTAGAAAAGTGTTAATAAGGCAGTAGTAGGTATTTTGAATTATAAGTAGGCGGATGAGTGTATGTGTTACTTACGGAAAGGTATGTAAGAGATGTGATTTTAGTTTCTGTTTTCTACATTGTTTTCGAACAATGGCGACACGATTAAAGCAATTAGGAAAAATCAACAATAACACGTACTGTTTGAGTTGTCACCTAACGTTTCTACCTCTAAGGTAAATATTTTGATAATCTGTTGTTTTTTTAACGAAATAAACAAAAGTGCAAAAAGAAAAAGATCAATCAGTTGACAGGCGGAAAAAGAAATGTCAAAATAAGCTTGACTAAATAGAATAGTTCTTAATTCAAAGTTCACCTTTTTGTTCTTTGGTTTATACTCAAAAGGGGTAGAAATGGTCCTTTTTTACATGACAGAAAACGGGGAATGAGTTAGTCTAATTCGCAGACCTTGATAAAAACACATTTTTGTGTTAAGACAACTCCGTTTCGCAAAGTATGCAAATCAGAGTAGGAAATGGGGTGACCAGGGAGGGATAACTTTTCTTGGCTAAATTCAAAAGCAAATGCTTTTCTAGTGTGAAGGCTTATTCGGCAAATTTTTACCGGACATCTGTCAAAAAATAAATTTCCAGCTTGGGTATGAAAGGAATTTGCTCGTTCACGTTCAAGTGTCAAAAGAAGGATACTACTGCCTTGACAAAATTCACTTGACATTTTGTTTGACATATCAAAGGAGTTCGTGATCAATTGCATCCCACGTACCGTCCGCCGCTATATGTGGAAAGCGAAATCCTACGGGAAGAAGTTCATATAATTTCCAGGGGGTATACATTGCAGCATATAACCAAGTTGAAATCCCCGGAATTTTGTAAGGAGGCATGATTTTATTGTGTATACTAGTCTAATTTCAAGACCTTGCCAAACAAACGCACAGGACAATTTTCTTTGTTTTCGCAAAGTATACTAGAATATACAGAAAACAATTAACTCTATCATGAATAAAAATGTGTCCTGATCATGATGGACAGTAGTTTAGTCTGGATTTTCAATCTATCCAAATTACAGTACTCCTAATCCTAATCCTAAAGGATTTTCCTTACGGTATATTTTTTAAGTTTTAATATCGTATACCTTTTCAAACAAATTAGACGTTCATGCCCTTATATTAATCTAAAGAATTTTAGACACTTTTGTGGTAAAAATACTCACATAGACTACCTACATCGAAATTGAAAATGAAAAACTGTCCCTGCGTTTCCAGCTGCCTTTTCTATTTTTTTTTAAATATACTGATTTGGTATTATTTTCTGGTGATTTCACCTTGCTTGTGGTGCATGGCGCCAATAGATTCGATAGGAGACAAACGAGGTATTTTTTTTGGTTACCATGGTAAACATGAAAAACAACATCAAAAATGCATTGTTGGTTTATAGACATCTTTCCACATTTACAGGTATGAATATTTTCACGTAATTCTCATAACAAATGCATTTCGTCTCACGTACAAGTTACATACAACCTAAAGAAATGCCGCTAGAAGGGACTTTTTGACCAATTTAAGGCGTTTGTTAGCAAAGGAACTACTAGGCGGCTAACTTGTTTGAAAAAGTATATACGATATTACAACCCAAACAAATATATCATCAACGAAAAGTCTATCTATCTATCTAAACTAATACACAATACATTCATATACTTCTCAGTTTTTAAAACTAACGAATATGCTTACAGAGTTTTAAATGCCCCTGGTTTACAGTTGTCTGGTACAGAGGCTAGTTATTCTTTGATCATTGGTGTACAATCAGTGTAGGGCCTCTTTAATTTTATTTTGTAGCAATCACGATTACTAGTGCTTCAGCTTCCCCATCAAAGATGGAGTATACCTGTGTCTTGCTCATTTAATTGTACAATTAGCATTAGTATAATTGGTCTTGTTCATATAAAAATTAATCTCGTCTCTGAAAAATTACCAATTTTTGCATCTGCTTGTGTATTTCTGCGGTAATTAACTTCTTTTTTTACCCTATTTAACCTTATTTAACCCGGAATTTTCATCCTCTGCATAAATTATAATAGAAATAAAGACCATAAAACTTTGTAGCTGTCATTTAGTTTTTGATATCATCTTTTGGGTCAACAATTATTTGGTAAAGTGACCATTTTTAAAAAAACGATTGATTTTGTTTCGATTTTCTACGAGATAATACCCTTTTTTTATAACATCGTTTATGTTTTTTTATCAATTATATTTACTTAAACCATAATATTTGCGCGCCAAATTTGACAAAAATACCTAAAAATCGAAAGTGCATTATGATGTTATGTGAATTGCGTTAACTTAAAATTGAATTTTTGATAGTATAAGATAAGATTATTTGTGTAATAACTTCAAAAGTTATTCAAATTTTAGTTTTCGGTCATATTTGGTTTGATTTATAGTTGAATAAATTTTGAAAGTCAAGGTAAAATTTGGTGGATTGTCCTCTCATAATTTTAAACAAATGATGCAAAGTTTCATTTTAATTGCACACCGTATATATATAGCCCCTCCAGGGTCAATTGGGATTAAGCAGAGAAACAACATTTATGTCACCTTTTCCAATTCTACTGGTTTCTCGATTCTTTGATATATGTTTAAAAAACCTTTCAAAAAAAGAAAACAGCTTTTTTTCGAGTAATGCTTGATAACTCTTGGTTAATAAAAGTAAAATATTTTCAAAAATTTTAATTTTAATATGAAATAAGTATTCAATTATGGGGTGCGGGAAATCAATAGCGTATAGTCACTTTAAATTTGCGAAATGTCAAGACCCTGTCTTTATCTTGTTCGTCTTGACTTTTTTTTTGGGCTATGGCTCTTTGACAATTTTTGAATATTGATTGAATTATATATTACTCCAATATAAAGCGTCGTTTCACGTAGACGCGAAATGTATTTTTGATATCCAAGTGGATAAAGCTTATTTCTCGGATACCACGGCCATAACTTTTTAAATGGATTGAAATCAAAATTTTCAAATTATGTCTCAAACTCAAAATCAGTCCCAACAAACTCTAATTATAATTTGTCAGAAGTTTCAGGACTGGAAATTCAACCATTCTGATACTAAGGACTGGGAAAAAGAACCAAAGCAAAAAAAAAAAATGTTATTAAAATCTTTCTATTATTTTCGTTTACCAAATAATTTAATACAAGTGCATAATTTAGCGGTAAAAAGTTTTGTTGGACAGGAAAACTGTCACAAATTGACTTTTACCGTACGTTAGTGTAATTCTCCCTAATGGAGTTATATATATACAATAGTTAAAACCAGAATATTGTAAATTATGACATATACAAATTCTATTGATTAAAAGAAATGGAGGGAGTCAAGTGGGTGTGGTTCTTTCAAACAAACCCGGTTAAACACAGCACGTACCGATAAGTAAACTCTTACACCGGGAGCGATTTAAGTTACCTTTCACAGCTAAGTATGGTGGGAAAATTGGCATCAAATATGATATAGGCGATTCCTGGTTTCAAGTGTTTCGAGAAAATTCATTGCTTTATATCTTACACAACTAAGGAATGCAATTATAGAATCTGTCATACTTCTTCGAGAGGTAAAACGAACCATCAATGTTTTTAAGTATATCTCCAGTGAGTTTCTACTTTCCCTTGATTGAAAAAGACTCCATTCTTCTATGTTTTTTTTTAAATCCATTGATTGATAATCTATAACAATTCTCCAACGACATTGCGCGTTAATAGTTTGCGTAAAGAAAAAATATACATTATTTTCATTTTTTTTTTCAGTAACGATGTTTGTCACGCTTCAACAATTCGTCATCAATAATTATCTAACGTTCAATATTCCTACTGTGGGCGTGTTTAATTTGATACTCTTGGTTTTCTGGTTGTACGTGTTCCGAATTTCGAGCTTCCTTACATTTAAGTTTCTTCTTGTCGCATTCATTATTTACATCGTAGTACGAGACCTCAGTATTCTTCAGGCATTTCATGTAACTTCTATGACACTATTAGAAACAAGAAAAAGAAAATCGTTCATCATACTTGATAATATAAAATGGTAAAATGGTGCGCTATACGGAAAAAATTATTTCATAAACTAAAGCTATCTAGGAAATCTGTCTCCGCACCGTTCCACATTTCTTAATTCAAAATCTTATTCTATACTTCTAAAAATAGAAAAAATCATGCGCAAAAATATATTCCAAATATAAAGAAGATTCTTATTTCCTGAATGGATTAAATACTTACACACATTACCAGATGAAGTTTGCAATGTCTTTTATTTGTGGTGCATTTACTGTAAACATTGATGCACTATGGTTAAAAAGAAGAAATTTTTCTTAAAATCGAGAACACTCTCATATAAAGTGTAAAAATTTGCAGTTCCTGTACCCAAATTGTATTTACCTTGGGCCATGAAGAGACTTCAACAACAACCACAGCTATACAGATCAACAAAATGAAAGTCTTCATAATAATTTCTTCCCTTATAAGTCGTTTATTCTTCTTCTTTTAATTAGTTGCTATGGAAGAAAAAAGCAAGTTGGATATTTCAAAATATAGTTAAAACTATTAAAAACTGTCGTTTCAACTGGAGTACATCTCAATATTATTTCAGTAATTTTGCTACTTCGGTACCTATAGTCTGCTGTCCAACCGTGTTGTGTGATGTGTCTGCGAATGAGACTACCTTACATGTTACGCAATGTATTACATAACTATATTGGTAAGTTCATCATGACAGAAACTGGAAGAATCGCAGTAGCATTCGAGTGCTCACTGAAAATGAAATCGTCAGTCATTTTTTATATAGAATTGTCTTCGTTCTAGCCCCTCCTCGTTCATTATGGCCCTATTCCTTTTTATTAGTTGATTTATACACGTTTATATTCACTCGCTTCAGCTTTAAAACCGGACACATATTGATAGCATATGCGTTATGCCTATGTCTAGCCAGAAGAATATATAAATGTAAAATGGTATTATTACAGGAGTTCCTCTCTTACAGTGCAAGCCATTTCAAGAAGCTAACAGCTTGACATACAGCCTGTTTTCATGGAAAATTCATATTTTTTTTAGTCGTTATACTGTATTTTTTTAAAAGTATAAAAATAGAAAATCACAACAAAATTTACAAATTTATTCCTTAGCCTAAAATAAAACCTGAAATGTTAGTTTAGCCTGACTGTCACAAGTCAATGCTGGCTTCCTCAACAGTCAGGCTAGTACGGTATGTATGACACATTACACTCAAATTCTGTTTGAAGATTTCAACATTATTTTGACTCGTTGACTTGATCATTTTTTCCTTTCCAGCCGATTTCCAACAATACTAAAAATACGGTTGCTGGCAACACCATTAAGATTTGTGGACAAACAAAAACTTCATCATCACGAGAAAACACTTGTCATGAAATACAGTGTGGTACAACGAAACAATATTTTTATAATACTTTCATTTTTGACTTTCTTATAAATGATATCACGTGATTTCCAATCAGCCAATGGAAATACTTTTGTTTACAGAAGTAACCATTTAAAAAAGTGCCTCAGTTTAGAACAATGTAGTGGAATGTAAATTTCGTAATGCAAACACGGGAAAAAAATATTCCTTGTATAGCCTACAGGGTGGCACACGAATAAGAACAAACCAGGTAGCGGTCGTTTGGTACATGGCTAAAAGTTGACTCAGACACGTGCACACACTTCATTTTCGAACGCGTCAAGTCTGATTAAGCGGAAACATCATCACTTGACAAAATATTTTTAATTGACTTTATTTCTCTGTCGCTACTTATAACGTGATTTAAGAAAATGTTGAAATCAGCTAAAAACAATTTTGGCCCACGATCAATTGAACACTAGAATTAATAATGTCGTAATATTTTCCTTTTCCTTATTTTCTCAAATTTTGTTTCAATTTCATAAAAAAAGATTTGTAAAGCAAACTGCAATGTAACTGTGTGTGTATATCATTTGTAGATTAAACTAACCTGCACATAGACCCTGTAACTTCCCATAGGTAAGTATATGTTTTTTAAGACTTTAAGTAGTAGCATTTTAAGTCTGAATTCCATAACATGTTAGAAATGTTGGAGAATTGATCCTAAGAGTAGGAGGTAACTATGCCAACACTCGATCCTAGGTCAGCATACTACCTTCGTTTTTTATATATGATGGATGGTAGCGGAAGGAAGCACTGGAATTGAGGTAGACTAGTTTACTAGTCTCTATTTTAAGTCAGTCACAAAACGCGCAAACAGTATTTTGACACAAAGATGGAGAGTGTTCACCGGGCCGAGATTTAGCTTGCTAAGTTACGGGGTCTATGTACAGGTAAGTTTATGTCAATGTTTATATACACAGTTACGGCGTTGCAGTTTATAAAACCCCGGCTAGTAAACTAGTCTAGGATTGAGGTTGGTGAGAGCGAATACCTACAATTCATGATGACTATAGTTTGGCCTATGAATTGTTTTAGAAGTGCGTATAGAATATTAAATGTCCACTTCAACGAGGAAGAGAGGTAGTTTATTTCAACAATCTTTTGCACTCCTCTCATAAAAGTGTAGAATAGATTATTGTTCCAAGAAAATTCGGATTCACAGAAAATTAGGGTAGAATAAGAATTGTTGTTGACTAGCCCTAAATGGAATTCCGGGTTCTTTATTTCATAATATCTCTAATATTTCTGTTTGATGACGGAGAGAAATTCAAGGTTCAACGACTTTTTTTTATGTAAGGTACACTATTTATTGCGTGCAGTCTATTACGTCATATTATACTGGGAAAAAACTGCTTGAATCTACACACAGCAGTTTTAATATGCAAGAAAGTATTTTCAGAAAAATAAGATTTCCAGAGCAATTGTTGCAACATCCTACCAGCATTAAATATCCCTCTAACAAATCTAGTCTTGAATTACTGAAACTTATTACCACCACCTTTGATGCAAGCGATGAATATGACAATACCATAAAAAGACGAAATTAAAATTCCATACCATAACTATGTAATGAAAACAAAATGACGTTTTTGTGTCCTTTGTCCTGTCATCAATATTGTTTTGTTTAGGTCGCAAACAAAAACAATTCGCTTTTCAGCTAATCCTTGCTATGGAAAAACAATAGGCTACTACTGATGATGTTAGACAATGATGATTATGGTTGCCTGTCAAAAAAATACCACCGTATATTTCTTTATCCAGGGGCGTGACAAAGTTAGCCTGTACTCAGCAAGCTCTGATTATAAAAAAAATAATCTGAAAATCTTTTCCATACCGTACGGCGGTCTCTGGTACAGACTATCGAAAAGTTTGGGTTAGAATTTTTTCTTCTTACGCAATTATGGTTGGTTGTTGCAAAAAAACAACGAAGAACTAAAAATTTGAAAATGCTGGACATTGCTAGCCTGTACCTTCACGCCCTTCACGGGAACAGGGAGGGAAAAAAATTCCGTTTCCGTGAAGGGCGGGAAGGTACAGGCTAGGACATTGCATGATTTTTTTTTAACTTTAATCTATCAGAGAGCATTTTTGAAATCCTACAGCCACGTACACGCACGGTTTGCTGTTATCAAATAAAAGTAAATTAGAAAACTGAGAACGAGGTCTCTCGTCATCAAACTTCATAATCAAATAAGATTATTAAGGGTTTTCAAAAAATCGATGAAGATCGAAATTACAATTACGCAGAATGAGTACTTGTTTGACAAAACTCCTGTGAGAGCACATGCAAACTTCAGTTTTTACACATAATTCTCTCTGTCTGATTGCACTCATATAAGAATTTAACACATGCTATAGAGGACATCAATGACGTATTTAACGGACAGATTTGACAGATCCCTTTCATGTGGCTGTGAGTGTGCAAAATTATTGTCTGTAATAAAGGCAAAAATAATATTGTTAGAATAAAATTTCCCCATATGGATGGGGGTTAAATTAGTTAAAAACTCAAATGTAGCATTTACATTTACTTTAACTTTACACTTGCCAAGCAGGTACACAATTTTGGACGTTAGAATGACATCTTTATAACGTCACGTTAATGTTTTCATAACTCGCAATAAAGTAGCTACCAAATTTTATTGCATTCACACACTTTGAGTTAACAAAACATTCTTCATAATCAAAGTAGATTTCTTCCCATTTTTTACACATTCACTTTTGATGATGAGAAGAAAAATATTGGTTATTGCACACTTGATAGGGAGACCGAAAATCCGATTCAAATTTCAAATATAAACAAGGGCTCGTAGTTGTTGTTAGTGCCCCGCAATGGTTGAGTTGATTACCTTTATAAGCTCTTCAATAGACGGCAGAAATTCACAAATTCACAAATTTTCTAAGCCGACTGATGAGGCCTAAATAGGCCGAAACATGTCTCGCGGCTCTGCGCCCTCTTGAACTCCCGAGTTCAGAAAAGAGGATATTGGGACAGGAACAGTTTCTTTTGAAACAGAGTGACTTCTTTTAATCGAGTAATTTTATTGGCTTACGCGCGTCACGTGGTCGGTCTATATTTAGGGAATATTAACTGTTTAGGGTGGTTTGTAAGAAGAAATATTGCCTGAAGCCGGAGTTCGTTCCATGACATCACGACCTCGGTCTATATTTTCCAATATAGACCGGCTAAATGGTTTATAAGTCATTAATATAAAATCTGGTGGGAATATTGTGACTTAGCTTGATATATTTTTTTCTTCTTTTGGACACCCACTCTCCCCTACCATCCCCCACTCCCGGCAATTAAAATAATGAAGTCAAAAGTAGCATCTATTACAAAGGTCAATACTAGTCGTCTTAATTTTTGACCAGCCCAATGTGATTAGCCTGTACTACCATACCTCTTCCAAATGGTATGCAAACAATTAAAAGGCACGCTGGATCCATGTTAGCTTTTAAAAAAACATTCCTTTTGCAAAAAAGGGGGAAATATTTAATGTTTATATGAAACAATGTCATCAATTCAATTGGACGCCATTTCAATCAAATATCCATCATATCTATCATCAGGGGTTTGCAGCTTAGAATACTTTATTTAGTTGTTTAAATATTTTGTAGATTTTGTAAAACAACTGTACCAACAAAGGTTTTCATGCAGGCGTCAAATATAAAATATCCACCTTTCGCAAAATATTAACTTATAGTAAGAAGCTGATTATGGAGTTGTGGTCATTACTTGATACAGTGTTGGCAATGAGTTCTGTATAATTCTTGTGAAAGGCGGTGTTCTAATATTACCGAATTATGAGTATTTTAGAATAGAAGCGGGCGGGTTCATATTTGCCGTTCATATTTTATTTTTTAAGTGTAAACTAGGTTTTAGAGTGTTGGACTTATTTATTGTCCTTATATTAAACTGGGATTTCTTTTATGTTTTAGTGTATCGTACGAGCCTGTACTTCCTTCCTTGCGTCGTTAAAATACCGATAAACGAGGTGGTGGCCTGGGGAGAGGTTGATTAAGAGCCCTAGGGGCTTCAGGTCAGCGTAAGAGGTCCTTTATAGCAATGCCATTGATTACACTGAAGGGGCACTGGGAACGACAGTGGGGTATAAGAACAAAAAACACGTAAAACACACACCAGTCTTTTTAATAGTTATGATTTCCTTTTAATTGTTAATCACTCTTCTCTGCAGAAGTCTGACTATGTCTAAATGCGCCACTGCGAATGAGGCTGACTAAAGGTTGTGTCAGATTTCATCATTTTGTGCACGCTTTGTTCGTCACCCACGTACATTCATACCAATAAGACACAATGAATCATCATAAGACGTCAATATTCCTTAATCCTTAGAATAAGATATTGATACAGTGCGATCAAACTGACAGGGATGAAATTTCTATAAATAATTTCAAAGCTACTTATTTTTTATTGTGTTGGTTTGAAAGTAGGATGGAGCCTAAAATTAAGAGGATGCTTATACATCAAACAAAATAGGATGGTTTTCCTTAATTCTTTTCTCTGACTCATGAAACTCTACACGTTCCAGCCCCCTTGGTTAAAAATTATGGTGCGTGATTTTGTATCGCGCGTTATATGTTCCAAGATTGTTCATTTTATAAATCTTCTGTTTTTCTGGATTTTTTCTCCCGCGAACAACGAGAGTCTCCATAACATCGATACCCGTATCAATTTGATAGTTTTGAATCTCGCTTTATATTACAGTGATGCGAAATTCAAAATGAATGACCTTTTTGAAACATATGTCGGGAAACCAATAAACCCAATCGAATTTGATGGTTTTTAACAAAGATTTTCATTTTGCTGTAGTTTTAGATCATCACCAGTTTAGAAAATCCGTAACAATGAGAATGTTAGCAACAGTAATCGTTCTGTTGGTCGTTACCTTTCACAATGTACACGCTGATGAAAGTAAGTTATTAGTCTACCAATAAAAATTTACTACTGAATCTAGGGCGTAAAAGGGAAACTAACTCCAAAATGTAAAAGTTTTCTCTAAAAGTTCAAAGTTTTTAGGGAAATTAGAGATCAAGACTTTTTTTAAGCGTCATCAAGCTCAAAGGGTTTCCAGCTAAAAGATACGTAAAACAAAGTTAAAATTTCAAATTGTCTTGTAACTTTAGTCTCGAGGTATTGTGTGTAGTAATGTGTAATGTAATGTGTCAAAGTAGCAAACTGAAGTAGAGTATTAGAGTATTGCAGTGATAAGACAATAATTGAAGGGGGAAATTTTGACCCCTAACAACCATCGTGATTGTGGGATACTACAGTTACTTCAAATAGACACCTGTCAAGTAACATGTATTTATATTCAGGTTTATACAACGAATTCATTGAAGATGGTTCTGGACTCCCAATGACCACACAGAAACCAGGTCCAACATTACCACCTGTTTCTCACAAGGTATGTTTAAGAATAATGGTCAGGCAAATTGATTGCAGATTGTTGACTGGGTTACCAAACTGCTATCATATTTTAAACCCTATTCATATTAGAGTATTTCCTTATTATTATGAAACAAAAAATTATCGCCCCCCCCCCCCCTTCAACGGACTGTGGGCAAATAATTGAGGTACCTCTCAAACATTGCCGAACCATTAAGATATACACAAACCATGCTAATAATTCTTAGATTGAGAATATCCAACCTCGTTCCTAGAACTTAAAGTAGAGGCCCTGAGAACAAGGTTGGGATTATTTTTAACGATTTTCTTTCATCGATGTCTTTTTGAATTAATCTATAAACATCACTGTGAGCATCCATCTTTATTTCAGTGTACGGACGAATACAACAAATGCCAGAAGAAATGGTGGTGTGTTTGGTGTAACTGTGAAAAGCAAAGAAAACGATGCGTAAGTTTACTGACCGTCCAATCACCTTTCCTTGTGTTGCTGTGTGTTACTTTACGCCACCCTGAATTATCGCCTTTTTCTTTCTTAGCCGATTAGCAGGATTAGCAGGGGGTTTGTTAGAATAAAAAAACACTTTGTCTTGATGAAATTTCGTTTTGTTTTTGTTTTGTTTTTTTATTTTTTAGCATTTTTTTCCATTCTGGGATATCGTTATTATCAAATTAATCAATATTACTCCGTCCTGATAAATGAAATAAAAATGAAATAAGTTTATTCTCATTGAAAATTAATATAATCTTTTCCCTAAACACACCTTATTATGGATTTAAAATAAACGCACAGGAACGAAGAAAGTTTATCTTGCACAGTTTACATTAATTTAGAATAATCTGTCGTTGAACGGTTAACAGCTGTTTTGCTTTCACCGACCGTATCTTTTAAAAAAAAAATTATATTGTACATAAATTAAGTAACGATTTAAATCAATTTTCAGGTGAGTAGAGAACTAAAGTTAAATTTGAGTTCGACATTGAACTTTACATCATCAAGATCAACTATAGAAATTTATTTCATCTATATATAAAATTCATATACTTATATAAGGCAATAATAATAAGTGAAATCTTCACTACCGTATAATATACTTTTTCTTTCAACTATTTCCATATAGTAAGATATCTTCTGTTTATTTAAAGCATATATATTGCATGGGTGTCACCTATTGACATAGGAGACATTTTTTATAAATTTTGGACCGGTTCAACAAATGTGTCAACACGAATCCCTTCAACACAATCACATATATGGAATGTCTTGGGCGGTTACGCCGTTCTTGTTTACAATAAACCGCCCTTGTTTACAATAAATCACCCTCTTGTTTACAATATGTAATAGATCAACAGACAACACAACACAATTAAAATTTATCTTTCTTTATTCCCCATCCCATTGTTTGGTGTGCTGCATAGAAATTCTTATCAAACTCGTTTATATCCCAACCCCTCCAGAATTAAGTTTAAAAATTAGGCTCCAGTTAATTTAGCATTTTGATAAGAACAAAACTAGACTTCCTTGCCGGATATCATGTCATAATTGCTTCGGCCTTCGCCTCTATTTGTGTTTTTCCTTTCCTTTCTTTCCCTCCCTTTGAACAATTTTTTGTATAATAAAAAAACGATACTTTATACATATATCCATATCTCTCCTTTTGAAATTTCCAATTTTTTTGAGGCTCGGAATCATCGAGTTAAAAAAGTCGAGTTAAGAAAGTCAAGTTAGCAAATCATCGAGTTATGACGTCATAACTCTAGTTTTATGACGTCACGTAACTCGAGTTTTTTCTCAAATTATAATCATCGAGTTTTTTATTTCAATTATAAATCTCGAGTTAATAACTCGAGTTTTTTATTTCGTTTAAAATTCTCGAGTTAATAACTCGATTTTTTTTATTTTAAATAAAATTCTCGAATTACTAACTCGATAATATTTTTCGTTTTTGAATATTTCGATTTTACAAAATTATTTAAATAATGTTTTGACCCCCGTGACAAAAGTTTAAGCACTTTATTCTCTCCCTTCCTTCTGAACTGCGTAACCTAAGTTAAAACAATTATGTCACGGGGGTCAAAAACTGGATACGAGAGACTGGATAAATACTTTATTTACTTTTTACTGGATAATAATTTCGAGTTATTAACTCGAGATTTATATTCAAAATAAAAAACTCGAGTTATTAACTCGATAATTTTAAATTGGGGAAAAAAACTCGAGATAATAACTCGATGATTATAATTTGAGAAAAAAACTCGAGTTACGGGACGTCATAAAACTCGAGTAATGACGTTATAACTCGATGATTTGCTAATTCGACTTTCTTAACTCGACTTCTTTAACTCGATGATTCCGAGCCTCAATTTTTTTCCTCCAAAAGTTTATTACATAATACCTGAAAGATTGTTTAATTTGATTTTTCTCACGAGATGTTTTAAGCTTTTTAGTAGCCCTGGCTATATTGTGCTAGTTGTTCAACCCTGACCCCAGCAGGGCTCCCCCGGGATGAATTTCAATTATGCGAAAGAACAAATATATATGTAAGTAAGCAGTTTTCGCATATTGTGCTTTTCCAGTTTTAGTCCGTACAGGGGGAGTGGACGATCTATTTCGTCCAGGGGGGTAAAATTGTTTGTCCAGGAGGGTAGAACACCATGTCCGGGGGGGGGGGGGTAGAAGGTGC
>JAYRBV010011993.1:0-13685 GCA_036023255.1 Mitrocomella polydiademata
GACCAATATCCCTTCTGTCCAACATTGAGAAAATCTTTGAGAAACTAATGTACTCAAGACTCATTGACTTTCTTGATTGTCACAAAATTCTCTTTATCCGTCATTTTGGCTTCCGCAAGTCTCACTCAACGACACATACCATCATTAATATCGTTGATATTGTTGCAAATCCGTAAATGTCTTGACAAGGGTTACTTTACCTGTGGGGTATTTGTCGATTTCTATAAAAAGCTTTTAACACTGTCAAATTTACTCAATTTTACTCTCTAAACTCAGTCATTATGGTATTAGGGGCATTGCAAACAGCTGGTTTAAATCGTATATATCCTCACGTTACCAATTTGTCAAGATTGGTAACTTTGAATCTCTATTAAAGGCTATCATCCATGGTGTACCCCAAGGGCTCTGTCCTGGGGCCTCTGTTATTTTTATTGTACATCAACGACATGCACTTTGCAATCAGACATCTGATGTTTATCATTTTGCTGATGACACTAACCTTCTCCACTTTAGTTCGTTAAAATCCCTCTGCAATAAAATCAACTCCGTTCTTAAACTTCTATGCAATTTGGTTAAATGCCAACAAAATTTCTCTAAATGCTGCCAAAACCTAGTTTGTCATATTTAGATCTCGGCTCAAAATCCTCCCATTTGAACCTTTCCTTAAGATCGCTGGGAAAAAACTTTTTCCCAGTAACAGTGTAAAATATTTAGGCGTTCAGCTTGATGAACACAGCTAGTACTGAAGAGGGTATCCTGGGTAACAAAACTGCACAATATCGTCTTTGTTAACAATCCTTTCAAAATGATTGTTCTCGTGGTGAAATTTTACTGAAATCTTTTTTGCTAACGTGAAAACGAGGCAAAATCTGTTTCTTTTTTCATGTCGCTTTTTTATAAAAAAAGTCTCTTATTGTATAAAACAGTATAAAACAGAGGCAAATTTCATCAAATGCCTCGTTCTTCCAGTCTATTTTATGAGGTTTTGACAAGTGAACATGAATTCTAACCCTCTTTTATAGGGATGAATTTCCTAAAAAGGTCCATTAATATTATGGTAATTTTGTTTCTTTCAATTTTTTTCAGCCTTCATTATAATAACGCTCCATCACCGATGCCCGGTCCCCGCATAGCGTGTAATGTCATTTCCCTACGTCACCACCGTCCTGTCATCTTCTCCCGCAAATTTGGAAGTAGTTTCGACGAAAGTTTGGAAAGGGAGAAACTTCAGAAGAACGAAGAAAGTGAACATTTTTACGATGAAGATGAAGAAGAAGAAGAAGAAAAAGAAGAAGGGGCTTGCAACGAAGTCAACAACACGAAAATAGTAAACAAATTGTTCTTTTTCCTCTTTCCTTTCAGGTAATTTTTTTCTATTACTAATAGTGTGTGGAAGTAAGATTTTAAAGGGAAAAAAGAAGCTATTCTAGGGCATTTAGAGTGCTTTAAGGTGAAAAATATTCTTCCTACCATGACGGGCAAACATTTTCTTGCCCCCCGCTGTGATCCCAGGATCATCAGGAGCAACAGACACTAATAGTGGAATCATCCTGAATGAATACTGATAGCAGATTTCATCATTTTGTATTCTGGTGATGATAGACGGTGTTTTCATCAACAAACATCATGTATTTTCTTTAATGTTTATTAAAATGGTAGAAAAGTTGACCTAGCTTTTGAGCTAGCCAATCCGGCTTTCGCTGCTGATGGCGCCAAATTTACTAACATGAAAAAATGGCGGCATTTTATCGGGAATCGTTCATTCATAGATCTATGCGCAGAATTTAAAAAAGTCATCATTGGCATGCATTCAAGGAACCAAAAATTGTCAATAAAGAGTTTTAAATTGTAGTGCTTATAATCACTCTTGGAAGAATTTGATGTTAATCGGGCTATACTGTTATCATTCTACTGTATTAAGTGTGTGCACTTGACGATTTTGATGTGTTTTCTGGAAAGAATTCAATTGTTCTTGTGCTGTTGGAAAAATTGAGGCGTTCCAGAAATTCCCCCCAAAATATCTTTCTTGGTCAACATTTCTCTCTTATAAGATTCTTCATTCATTGACTGCTGCTTCTTCTGCAAATAGAAGTAAAGGCGCCGGTTTTCGCATAAGTCATTTTAAAAGAGAGGAATGGCGTGCGCAAATGACAAATATCCTCAGAGAGGTGCATCTATTTCTTCCCATTATAACATTTGCCGCTTCATTTCAGAAGGTCAGAAGGAAAGGATGCTCAGGTCCATCGAGTTAGCAAAATATGCGAGTTATGACGTCACAATTTACAACTATGACGTCATTCTGGCGTCACTAAATGGAATCTTGACTCGAGAATGTTTTCAAAATATAATTCTATAAAGTTAAATCTTGTTTATGTTCAGTGTAAACCTCTTCTTAAGTAATAAATTCGCCATGTTAGAAATTGTATAATGATGGCGCAACCGAAAAGCTTAGTTTAAATAAATAAATTTTTAACTTTTCTTCTTTGTGAAAATTTAAGTGTTAGAGGACTAACCTAAGCCTAGGGCCTTTAGCTTTTTCAGAAGGCTCTCCCGCAGCTAGTTTTTACTGATGCTGATCCCTTCCAGATGATCGAATTGGTTAGGTAACAGATCCTAAGTGTGCAGACACGTTCCGTTGTTCAGTCAGAGCAATGGTGGAAGGTTCTACCCTTCTGTCTGTATGTGTTGCTCTCAACCTCGTTCCCAGGGTCTTTTTTAACTTTTTCTACCAATCAGAAATTTCACGGCGTCAAATATCAGATTGGTTAAAAAAACAAACGAAAAAGGACCCTGGGAATGAGGTTGAGAGCAACACAGACAGGCAGAAGGGTCGAACCTAGCCTGTTCCAGACCGCCCGTTATCCCGTACCGCACGGGCGGTCTCGTACAGGCTAGGTCGAACCTTCCACAATTGGAATAGACATTCGACTTGCGAGAAAATGGTCCAATATACCCTTAAACCAGTTGATCTAACCTCCCTATAAGATATCACTAGACAATTGAACATGCAATTCAATAGAAACATTAGAGAGACTGAGCAAAATATTTTACCTATTTACAATAGATCAAAATACTGTTTGCGCGCGTATAGAGAGTTGGACGTTTATGACTGACTTTAATGTTTACCTGACTTTTAGATAATTATGAAAATGTATAAGCAATACAGATAACTTTCCCCTATTTTCATTTCTATAAATTTGATAGGATATATCCTTCCGATTTTAAATAAAAAAGTTCCCGTGAATCCCGATTTCCCGATTTCGCTCCCCGAAGAAAGACTCTCGGAATACAAACGGTTTGTTGGTAAATATGGTTTTGTATAGTGTTGATAATCTGCTAACACAATCCATAAGAAAATAGAGACCGTTTCCCCCCGTTTGTTTAAACTTTCATCTATCGTCAAGAAAAGAGATATTTTGGTCTGGTTTGTTACGTTGAAATTGCACTCGAAATAAAATGGTACCTATAGTAACGCAAGAAGTCTTTTCTGTATAGAGACCAAGAAAAGAGGGTTGGTCTGAAAGGTTATTGTTTGCTTTTCTATAATATAATGATGATAATGTCTTGGGAATTGTCGATGTTCATTTCATATGTGTAGTATTTCTGAATTTCTCCTTTACTGTACACACACATCAGTTTATTATGGTCACAGCGAGATAAAGAAGAAATAAATATATAAGGGTTTACTAGTAAACCACTTATGAATGAGTTTTTAGTGGCCGTAAATCTTTTTCTAAAACATTTGTTGAAGCTATATCTGAATAAAAGTCTCCTGCGCTAAATTATTCATTTAAGACGTTCCTTTTGAAATGGAAAACTCTGGATCCCTTTTATACGGGACTGTTACTTTGGTTTTTTATGAAACATATATACGACGTACTGTACACACAAAAAAGACGGACGGTTATTAAAAAAGTAAAAAACACGTCTGTATATAAAAATATTGTTTTAAACTCTTGCTCACTCTGGCGTTATTATAATGTAACACTTTTGTTCCAACAATATTTAAATCGTTGCTAACTTGAAGAGAATTTGTTTTATATTATTTGGTTCATATAGCTGGTTAGCTAAGCACTGTTTCAATATTGACTGGCAAAATGGTTGCTTTCCTATTGTTGTTTTAGGATTGTGTTTGTATCGTATTGTTCTTATGGTTTCTATAGGCAACGTGTATATTATCTTTTTTACTCAGACGACGACGAGGAGTGAATAAATTAAGTTTTAAAGGTTCAAGAAATATTGAATATCTTACAGGTCAGTGCGCCCCTAGATCAGATACTATAATAATCTCAACACTTTCTTGCCTTTTGTTAATCTGATCTGGGAAGAAACCTATGTTATGAAGTGGAAGTTAGCGTGAAAAGAGCCAACGACAGACACTCTGGCTAGTGCGCCCCAGAGAAAAATGCAGTCTTTGTTCCGCTGTAAATAGTCTGATTCGCAGACCTTTCTACACATCACGGTAATGAATGCACATCAGACTACGCTGTAAACCATATCCGTGATTGGTATATAAATACCTTTTTTCGCACACTTTGATAAAATAATAGACCTTTCCCAAAATACCGTAGACGGTAGATTCCTACTATTAATCTCGGTTTCATATTATTTGCACGTGCTCCTATTTGGACCTTTATCACGCATTGATGAAATACGTTACTTCCACGAGACTTAATTACAAAACTACGAGGCTAATCATAGGAATCTGCAATCTACTGCTTAAAAATGTTTGATGTACCTCAAACGAAGTAATTCCACGTCGTTTTGAAACTGTACAACTTTTAACTTAATTGATCTCTGATTTGCATTACTCCTTTGTGAGTTAAAAAAGCAAAACGTTACTTTAATTTCATAATTCATACTGGAATTAGTTAATGCAAATTCTTTTGTTCAACCTTTACAACGTCGTCGTCTTTGCCGTCGTGTATGCGTGTAAGGTCTCTAGTATAAAATATGTCTCAAATATTGTTAATATGTGAGCCACTTCATTGCTTTTTACAATTTCCCAGTGTTAAAAGGTTTACGTGGATGTTTACAGTATGTCCTAGAAAGCAAGTTGTAGTAGATCAGTGTAAAAAAGAACAACATCGCAAACCACTTGCGCTATCTCGTGAAACAACTATGCCTCCTCGGTCGCTTCGACTCCCTGCGGGGGCAATTACTTTTTTTGTGATGGTCACATTTTCGCATTTATTTATGTGAACGTGACTTTCATCATTACCAGACCTAATTATACCATTATATATATGCGTCAAACTCTTTGGAGTAGATAATTAAACTGATCTCTCTTGGGAAAAAGAAAACGTGAAAATCTTAATTGTCTACAATTGTCAGCTTACACAATTCAACTCGATCAATTTTCACTTTCTTGTTTACTGTACGGCGATGTGTGTATGGTTGTGAATGTTGTTTCGCGATGGTTGTCTATCGGGCAAAAGGTTATCACTGGTCAAAACTGTCTTAAAAATGTCTGAAAAACGAGACATCCGGTGATATTTGTCTCGTTCAAACAAACAAACAAATTTAAGAGACTTTTCTATAGAAGAACGACTGATAACGTTTTGGCCGTTGAACTGTATCTTCGAGGTAGTGGCGCACAATTCAGCAATTCCCTTCCATGTTATTTATTGAAATACCACATTGATGTCATTAATGGTTTAGGGACACTTTATACTACTGTGGTATTCCACTAAATAGGAAATTATGGAAATTATGCAAAATATAGCTAGGAAACCTGTCTTGCTATTTCCATGTCTTGTATCTATGGTATTTGAAATGTGATGTTAAAATACAGATAGAAATAGTAGCCCAGGTAGATTGCTACCAGGCAAAAAGTAAGAGACGGATTTTCTGGTATAGATTCTAAGTATAGAAAGTCCGATTCAGAATACATGGGTGTTAATTCTATAATAATCTTTAGCTAAGTTTTTCTCTTTCCACTTAACAACCTACAATTACCATGAAAGTCTTCCACAAATATTTCACGAGCTATTATCAAATTGTTATGTCTTTATCATAACAAGCAACTGAAATTTTTGTTATATATTGTAAAGCCGATCTAGATCTATACCTGGCTTCAGAAAGAAGCTTCTAGAAATCCAGGGGTTCATTTTCAGTGGCGCGTTTAGACATAGTGATGCCTCTGCGGGGAAGTGTGATTGACAATTAAAAGGAAACCATAACCATTGAAAAGACACTCCATCTGATGTGCGTGACTAACTTTTGTTCTAGCTGATTTTCATTCCTTTAAAAGGCAAAAGGAAACCATTTATCTACTTTCCATTTTGGATTTTGAACGATTTTCCCAGCTAGGAAAATGCTATAGCACTGTTTTGGCGACAGTTTGTTTTCTTGAAAATTGTTTATTATTTTCCTTTTGATTTCTTGGCCAGATAGCTTTTATGAGAAGCACATTGACGTACCTTTAAAACACGCCTCTGCCGAGGAGTGTGATTACCAATTAAAAAGTAACCATTAAAAAGACTCTCCATCTGATGTGTGAGACTTTGTGCGGCAATCTAAATAAGCCGCTGATGCAGCATGAGTCTCGATGAGTCAAGTATATTTTGCCATTATTGTGTTATTTTTGTGTGGGCGGAAAGGTAAATGAGACTATAACCACCTTCAAAATATTGTTTTATAAGCTGATAAGAATAGTCTGCGACTTGTTGAGTCCCCAACAGAAGAACACATAAGGGATGACGCAAGTCCTTTTCTTCGGCAAAACCGGATAAAACATCAGTTGAATTGATTGCAAAATAACTCTGTTCATCTTTACCTACCAAAATTTACCTTTCGGCGGACAAAACATTTTTCCATAATATAATTTTTGCCGGACACTACATTTCGTCGAACAAAGTCTTCGTCAAACTTCTTAGCCCCCTGTAATGCAATTTCATATCCATGACCCTTAAATTGTGCTTTTAGCCCAATTTTTCAGATAGATTTTGATCTCCCTAATTGTTCTCTTCTAACTAAGACCAAAAATGGAAAAATTGGAAAATATTTTGACAGGTTACAAAATAAAAAAGAAAAAGAAAAAAGGATTCAAAGATTACGATCTAGCGTTATAACTTTCTCTTTTTTTCAACCTAACATGAAGGTCTTTCCTATTTTTATTCAGTTTCGTAATTTCTTTTCTTTCTTTTTCATCATATTATTGTTACACATTTGTTATGTTATCGCTAAATGTTTTTTTACACCGACATTTTAAAGAAGGCCCCTTTTGGTTCATATCGACGTTCTTTCAAGGCATAGAGTTTAGCACCTATTCTCTAATAAACAGTGTTGGATATCCAAACAGTTCAGTAGTGAAAAATAAAAACAAAACAAAACAAAATGAAATTTGTGTTGAAATGTCTGAGAAGATACTTGGTTATTATTACGTTACAGCTTCTGGGCAATATTTTTTTTTAATGTTCATTAAAAATAAGTTTAAATTAAAGCTCTCTCAAGTAAAAGTCTTCATCTTCTGCCTGTCTTTAGGTTTTTGGCTGAACCGTATAACTATATTATGGCATCATTAAAGTTTTTAAGTTGGGATAACTTTAAACATCATTAATTTCGCAAATTTCGCGAGTTTTGCCTCTATTCGCGAAAATAAATGCTCGCGAAATTTTTGCACAATGTGACCCCCCCCCCCCGAATTTTGCAGGGCCCAAAAAGCCCGGGGGAAATAGGTTTAAGTACTGATTCGCGAAAATTAATGATTTTAAGGTACAAAACTCGTGCAAGTTTTTAGCCATGTTTTCAGCCATTACATTATTATTTTTTGTACATTTTATCTGGGGTGACTGGGGGTGAGTTCAGTACTCTGTTTGCTAAGAGTGTTTCATGAAATGGTTGCATATCTTATTCGACTTTTTTCAGAAAAGTTTTTCCGACCAAAAGTTTTCACTTTATTATCAGTGCTGTACATCATATATTAATCAACGTATTGCTTCTTATATAAAACGACATCCATAATGGGTTCATTAAATTTAATTTCCTGAACAGAAAAGAAATAGGGAAATCGCACAGTTCTTTGCTTCCTCTTTGAGTTATAGTTCCCTTGCTTGGGTCAGTCATATTCAGCTTTATCATTGTACTAAACAAGAAGAGAGTCTGACAGTCTTCTTAACTAACTTTTGCATGTACTTCCGTGATATGCAGCACTCAGATTTTTATACTTTTTATAGATTGCAATGTACATTTTTTAATCGATTAACCAGAATAATTATAAAAGTTGTTTCCCGAAGTTGTTGTTAAAGAACCATAGTTTATAGACGAATAAATGTATGATATGAAACTTTGGGAAAATATGAAAGATTGTCGAGGCAAGATACTTTACGAAATCTAGACGAAAATGTTTTAGGCCTTGATCAATAAAATTGTTGAAAGTTTATTTGAGGTTTTGTTATGATGTCCACAAGCAATCACCATGGTTACAACATGAAATATAAATACCAAGGTATGCTAGAAGTGTTTGATGATTGGTTCATGATTGCATGTTTACCGCTCGAGTACTTTTGGCCATACGGCATACCCACCTCGCTTTTCTCCTGGTATTTCTCCAAAAATAGCGAGGAAACGTTCATTTCTCTTATAATTCTTCTACTCGGTTCATATTTTTGGGGTTTGTCATAAAGTTTTGGACGGAAATTTTCTCATTTATCGTCCAGATACTTTACAACAGTGTGGATCTAGAGGGTTTTCAAAATTTGGGTATAACTCATGTACTGAAATTATCAGCTGGCGAGATTCGTTGACAGTCGCTGAATCCGTAGAAAATCTACGGACCTGTTGGGACTCGAACCAACGACCAAGCCTTTCGCAGGCTATTGCTCTACTACTGAGCTACCGGTCCATGTGGATCGGCAAGTTCAACTGCCACTAGGTAGAGTTGGAAGTGAGTCCACCTCTTTAACGACTAGTCAACTTGATAACTTTTGCTTTTGACACCCCTTCGTAAACGAACCCTCTAGTTTTGCCGTTGACTTACCGTGTTATCATAAGAAAATAATTCAGAAAATAACGCAATTTCATGACGGCATAACACATTTTTGGTATTTTTGTCCACTCTGGCGCTTCATTCTGGTCTTAATATATACAGCGTGGTTTGCAAAAAACAAAAACTGTTCCAAATAATAATGTTACAAAAGATAAAAACTCTCTGACAAGTTTTCAGTGTTTTTACGACTTTTTTATATTATACGCATTCAAAAGACATTCAAAAGTATTTTTTTTGAACCACTCTGTATATATAGTCTGATTTGCATACATTGCGAAAACGGAGTTGTCTTACGCAAATGTGTTTTTATTAAGGTCTGCCGAACAGACTACTCTGTATACTTAGTAAACTATGTTAAATAGAATTGTATTTAGCTTATAGAAAATCTTTTTTGGTTCTCCTAGCTAGGGAATATATAGTATATTATATTAAAAAATTGTTTTTTTTTGTCGTTTTTTGAGGATTTTTCAAAGTGCATTTCAACTTTTAAAAACATCATAGCTCAGCGGATGGCATGTCAAAATCTAATTTAGCCTTTTCATGTGTTTATTAGTTTCCTCCATCCAACATTCTTCTTTTTGGGGCACCCAGTACTAGATCAATCTGCGAAAAACGCAAATTTAATCACGTGTTTGAAGCCATTGTAGTCCCCATACCAATCGAAGTCACCCATCTTAGGGTACAGGTACTCACTACCCTTTAACTACTATATGTAAATATCTGAAATTTGTCCCTATCGACACTAAAGCGATTAAGATTATGTGTCCGTTTATTCATTAGTAAAAAATAGAATGCAACGAAGTAACTCTCAAGATGAGACCCAGACCTCTTTCAAAATTTCATTTCTAAAAAAGCGAGCTGTCAGTTCAAGTGACGAGTCAACGCTTAGCGACTACAACCGCCGATCTAGGATCGCAGGTACGCCTACCATTTTGCTTCAAGAGCACCCCAGCGACACCAGTCTAGTGCAACAACAGCAGCATGGCGGAAACAGGACAAGAAGTGCGACAGTTCTTTCCACAAAATCTCTACTGTCTTTTGCCGGTTCGGACATGCCGGAAAGAACAGTCCTTTCCGATGACCCCCGTATGCGTACGTTCACAAGGCAACCGCGCGCTGCTCTAATCGGGAAAAAGAGACAAAGAATACAGCCAAGCTCACACGTAAGTTTTTATTGATATTCTTTACTGCGTGTAATCTTCCTACGTGAGTTAAGTTGTTTTTATTTACGGGCAGTAGCTCAGTTGGCAAGGGTGTCAGGTTGTTTCCCGCCTGTCTAGTCTCTGTCTAATGATCGAAGGTTCAATCCCCGTACCTGTCCAGGTTGCTCTGACTGAAAATCAGGTCCAAAAAATGTAGAATAGCCAGTATTAATTGGAACTGTTACGTAGCCAATTCACTCGTCCAGACGCGAATTGCATAGTGTCAGTATACCTGACTGTGGACCCTTACACATAAATATACTACATTACTACGTAATTCAGTATTTTACTGTTTGTTGCTGGTAAGTGTAAAGGTGGATTTCCACTTGTCCTTTTGGCAGCGGGCACGGGAACAGGAACGGGAAAACAGTTTTCAGGGGAATCCCCTATCAAAGAGACTCACAGGAAAATCTAAAAGGCTCCTTTGTAGGTGCTTCGCAAGGATGGCAGGGCCCTCGTTGATAGCAATTCACTACTAGAACTGAAGAGGCTATCCTGGGTAAATATGTTCAAATAATAACAATAATAATAATTATAGAAATGTAAACAAACATAAACTTTAAACAATTAAAAAAGCTGACAATGTAAAAATAAAGAAGTTTTATTCGTAGGCACACGGAAAAAGTTGAACTCCTCGATTCAACTTTTTCCCGAGACAGACAGGACAGGAAAACTATCCCGCGGGAAAGCAAAATATTCAAAGTGCGCATGCTCACGTGATCTTTTTCTCGTTCCCGTTCCCGTGCCCGCTGTAAAAAGGAAGTAAATACCTAACGGAAGGTTGTTGTTTTTATCTTTAAAGTAACATACCAGGGAGGCGGTTTTTGAGTGTTTTAGAACTGACGTAAAATGTGGGGAGAAGAGCGAATGTCATTATCTATATTACCATTGTTCAATGCCTAGCGATATTTTAAGAACATTTCACACCCCCCTTCAATGCCCCTCCATTCCTTTGACTGTAACTTGGTTACAATGCTGCTCACTAACTTATTTTGTCCGCCGCACAAGCCGATCATCGGTCATCCCAAATCCCCTTGCAAATAGTGACCAGGGGAAAAGGACATATCACCAGGGAAACCTGCAACTTTACAGCCTGGGAAAAGGTTGTAGGTTCCCCTTGCGATTACAAGCCGAAATGAGCTAACCGCTTGATATATCATTACCAAAAAGTTTTATGTAATGTTGGAACACTGTTTGTACAATGCATGTAGATGAGTTTATCGGTACCGGTTTGATGCGGATATGTAAACGCGTATGTGTCATGTTTGCTTTTGTTCATGTCAGCATTTTTCACAATGCTGAATAGAATAGTTAAAAGCTCTCTAATCTATCTTTCTATGTTGATCTAGATTTTGCAACTGAGTAGAGTCTAGCGACTATTTTACCATATATATATATGTGTGATCGAATGATGAAAGCAATTAAACTTGACTAGACTGGAACTCACTTAATATAACACACTCGACCAATATCTTCCTTTCA
Organism: Mitrocomella polydiademata; assembly: GCA_036023255.1. Taxonomy (NCBI): domain Eukaryota; kingdom Metazoa; phylum Cnidaria; class Hydrozoa; order Leptothecata; family Mitrocomidae; genus Mitrocomella; species Mitrocomella polydiademata. Next base: position 11,674 of record JAYRBV010011993.1, read on the forward strand.
TGAAACTATAATGTAATTTGTTTTGAAAGTTGAGGGTTTAAATAATATATTTTTTCGGACCAAGGAAAAGAGGAATCAGAAACAATTTCTCTTCTTTTTTTAATGCTTGGCCAAACTTTTCACCTAGCTTTTTACCGAGAAAACTTAAAGAGTGTTTTTTAAATTCTGTCTCGGTAAAGATTCGTTCTTTTAGACCAGCCTTTGTTAAATAATCTCATTAGGTGTTCAAATCAATAAGCCGACTTTAAAAGCCTTAACTTGTGTTCTACATCGCGATCTCCAGCTCTCTACAGGGTAGTGGAGTGGGGAGGTGCGCAGTAGTCCGACAACACACTAATCCGACATCTCAATAGTCCGACACACACTAGTCCGACATCTCAATAGTCCGATAAAACCAGACCATATTGATAGTGTCTGGTATCAATTATCCGACAGTCCATGTATCCGACATCTCATTTGCCCGACAACTATTGTTAGACAGCTCGTTTGTCCGACAAGTATTATGCACAGTGAAGTCATTAGTGCTGAATTCAAGAGTGGAAATAAAATTCTTAACCTGCTTGGTCCAAATTTAGTCCCAAAATACAAATAGGCTGAAATTTTGCCGAGTCACTAAAAGTCAATTGTGCTGAATTGAATAGGCGGCAATTTTTGTTATCCCCCACCTGTACTTTTCGGACAAACGATACTTTATAAATTGTACTTCTCGGACAAACGATACTTTATATCAATTATTTTCGGACAAACGATACTTTATATCAATTATTGTCGGAAAAACGATACTTTATATCAATTATTTTCGGACAAACGATACTTTGTATCAATTATTTTCGGACAAACGATACTTTATATCAATTATTTTCGGACAAACGATACTTTGTATCAATTATTTTCGGACAAATGATACTTTATATCAATTATTTTCGGACAAACGATACTTTATATCAATTATTTTCGGACAAACGATACTTTATATCAATTATTTTCGGACAAACGATACTTTGTATCAATTAATTTCGGACAAACGATACTTTATATCAATTATTTTCGGACAAACGATACTTTATATCAATTAACTTCGGACAAACGATACTTTATATCAATTATTGTCGGAAAAACGACATTTCTAGTACTCGTCGGACAAATGAGATGTCGGACATATGGACTGTCGGAAGAATGAAATGTCGGACAAACGATACATCTGATTTTGTCGGACTAATGAGGTTTCGGACTAGTGTGTTGTCGGACTACTGCCATGGACCCGTGGAGTGCTCAATTAAGTATAGTAAATCGCAGATCCTGGCCGGCTAAACATTATCTATGTAAATTGTTATAATGATGGAAACAAACCTTTTTTAATCGAAAAATACTGATTTCTATCATATGGCTATAACATCGGGATAACATCGGGAAGATCAGATAACACTTAAATTACTTTTTTAAAGTCTCGTCTAGTTATTTGAATTCTGATTGACTTAAAAAAAGAATCACGGTCTGCCTCCCATAGTTACTCTAGTATCCCGTCATTTTCCACTATTTTTATATGATCCTGCTTCGTAATATACGTCAGCATAATTTTGAACATTATAATCTCAAGGGGAATCGCTGGATGAATAAAAACACAAATTCTGTATAGTGTCACCCCCCTCGATTTCGTAATTCATCATTGAGCGAATGCTACAAGATTACATTATTCATTTTCTTACGATGATAGAGCCATTTCGTCGTGATAAATAATCAATCTGTGATTAATGTTCTAGTTGCCGGGACATTGTGTCCATCATTTATGCAGAATACATTTATTTTTAAAATATTCACGGAAAAAAAGAAAGAAAAAAAATTGTTTCAAAGAAACATGTCATTTTCTCATCACTCGTATTTATTGACGGGAAAGGAAAGTTGGTTGTTATTTGAATGGATATCGGGGGTGTACATAATGAGAGTGCTTTTTCGGCCAAAACAAAAATCAGTGTTTTGAAATAAGGATTTAGCTTTCTCTGATTTGATCTCAG
>JAYRBV010012004.1:0-11872 GCA_036023255.1 Mitrocomella polydiademata
GTAAAGGAATAATATAGGTGACGTATTAAAATGTCTTGAAGGCAACGTCGTATTGTTATAATAAATACATTCACTTTTTCTCACATCCTTGGTTCCCTATAAAACGTTCTGAAGGGAAGCCTTGCAACTTTTATTTATTTATCAATATTTATTTTCATTCTAGTTGCTAGCTAATATTCTAAAAACCTCTTTCAATCATAAATATGAGTTTGAGATACTCTTTACTTTTTAAAAGCATTAAAAAACATTATGCCGGGAGATTCTTTTATTTTAGCGCGTTCCCTTTAAAAACCAGAAATTATGCTCAAAACATAATTTTAGCTTTCAAAATTAAATAACAGAGTTTGATGATTATATTATTTAAATTAAACCGCATTCCAATTTTGAAATTACAAGTTCATTAAAGCTTTCTTTGAAAACTCGAAAAAAATTATCACTTTTTCTAATCACAAATTTGCGTTTCCAATTGTTCTACATAGACATTTATTTCAGAGGCAGGTTAATCGAAATTACTCAAAGGAGATAAGTACTTCCTAATACTTCCTTTTAAAATATCGACCAGGGCTTACGGAACGACTGTATACAGAAAATCTCATGTTCTAGTAGTACAGAGCTAGTATTTTTTTTGTAGCTTCATTAAAGGGACTTAAGAAGACAGCCGCATAATAAGGATAAAGAAAAACAGGAATAACATGTAGTAAAAAATAACAATAATACATGCACGAAGAGTAGTGTGAGAAATAAAAAAGGATGGACGGAATGCTAAAATATGGTATTTTCCTAAGGGATTAAATATGGACTAAGTGTAAAAGGTACCGATAGAGACCACAAACTAATATAGGGTAATAAAAGCCAGTATAGACAACTGCTGTGATCAAATATTCATCGTACCGTGTCTTTTAAACTTTTTTCACTAAAATTAATCTTCTTGTTTTTTCTTTACTTTTACAGGGGTTTTTATCACCACGTTTTCCGTCCTATGGACGGAAAAACAACACACAAAAAAACATCGGAATTTTGTTCGCGCGCGATATTTTATCATCAATAAGCTTTGTTTCTTTGCTCGCTGAGGCAAGACCGAAAACCCCCAAAAAGAAGGTCTTTATGCGCACGTAATTTTGAAAAGGTCAAATAAATTTGCACGCAAAATAGTATAATAAAGCTCACTCTGTCCTACGCAAAGATTTCCCGAAAAAGAAGGAAAGAGTGTGTGACCAAGCCAAAAGTACACACTTGCTGGTGTTTTATTGAAATAATTTAAAGAATAATGACATGGGACATATTAGCTTAATTTATCTTTGAAAAAAAAACCAATTGGCGGTGGTTTTGAGAATGTCGAGCAGCGGGCAAAATTCAATCAAGAGTATGCCCGAAGGTTGCAGAAACCTGTTTTATCTCTTGGCGTAAGCAGTATACACTTGTGGCGTGTGACTCTGCTTACCAACTGGCTTGTTTATAATTGTTAAATTGTGAAACTAATGGTGGCATAGGAGCTTGGCCTAAGAAGGTTAAAATGTATTTTTAAGGTTTGTTTCTGTTCTGTGCCAGTTGGAAAAAAACAACTTATTTCAATGTCTTTATAACCTTGCCCGTGTTTACATATCTGATCACTTCAATATGTTAATAACTTTATTTAATCTTACTTAAAGGGATTTATGTGGAAACACCATAATATTCCTTACAAGAACTAGCATCTAGCTAGAGATTGAATCAATTATCTGCACAGTTGAATATGCCTCCAATCGAATTTTTACAACACAAAGACAGAACTGTCAATTACTTTTGATTTTAATCCAATTGCCTTAAACAAAACCCGAATTTTTTCCCCATTTATTCTGTACATATACAGTAAATCGCGCTGATCGAAAATCGGATTCTTTAATTTCCTACACTAATTAATTAAAGCATGAAGTATTATTCGTAACGGACAAACAGGAAGTAGCTGGGATGCTAAGGATTAAAGATTTATCTCCGCATAAAGTAGGATATACATCGGATGAAAAGGTTCACCAATGATTTGTAATCTGTGCCTTTTGCTGAGAGAGAGGGAAAAGATTACTTCTAGGGCGTTAGAATATTACTGTTTGATCAGTTCAGAATCACCGGAGTTTAATTACAAAATGATGATTACCCTTTTACTCTCGCGAAGTTAAAAAAGGTAAAAGGTCCCTACATCAAAACCAAAAGGTTTAGAGTTAAATAAAAATATGTCAAAAGTTAGAGCTGGCAGTAATTAAAATTGTGCACCTTTCGGGTAATTTACCATTAAATCTCTTTTAATGACGATAAAGAACTCTAAATCATATTATTCTTTCCATGCGAGTAAATCTTCAGGCTTGTTGTGGTCCCATTTTCTGTCATTTGATAAGAAAAATACCATGCGTATATTATAAATCTTATCAAATATTAAAATACTTAAGTGGGCTAGTAATTTGATTATGAAGATAACTCTTGAAGCAATAATTTGTTATTATATATGCTATATAAATTTATTCTAAACGTTTCGGAACCAATCCGAGCTCAGTAAAATGAATCTAATTCATGAGAAAAAACTATATTTTGATATAATCATTTTACATCATTAATATCTAATTCAAATCAAATTATTTTACTTTTCTTGAAATTATTGGAGTTAATTAAATTCTAACTGGGTAAATGTTCTGAATTTGATAATTACTTAAAAAGCTTTTTATGGGAGAATCTTGTTCTGCTGATAAGGCATGGAATATACCTGTTGCATTTTATAGCTAGCTATAAAACCACAGAATAATGAAAAATTCTAAAATAAAGCAAAATAGAAATAGGGAAAAAATGAAAATGATTTTAAAAATTAAATATATTTCTACTAGCTGCTTTTATTTTCGTGGTTGGATGTGGCCAAGATGTGAGAAACCAAACTAAAAACTCTAACTCAAACACACTCTAGTAATAATAATAAGATACAGTCTACTATTTACTAAAAATTTTAACCCTTCTAGGATATAAAAATATTTTGCAATTTTGATTGGAGTTTTGATTGGAATTTGACAAAAGTAACTTGTAGAACAATGAGAATCAAATATTTTCTATTAAGGAATAAATCTTTTATTAGGTCTAGGGGACCAAAACCGAATCGTACGCACGAAAAAGAGAGCTGAAAGGCGCGTTATAGGCAAGCTATATTTAAACGTAGTTGACCTCGTTTACCAAGTAGTCTGCCTAGATAAGTAACAAAATCTGAGTAAAAATTAACAACTATGCTTGACCTGTATACTATATTCTTTGATTGTTGGAGGTAAAGCAGGACAGCTCAAACGGGATGGTGACAGTCAAAAGATCAAAGGAAACCGCCTTGCAGTAGCTATGTAAACTATACACGAAAAATATCATTGTGAGGCTCCACGAATAAATGGTGCGGCTTTCTTTTGATCTATGTTAAGGATCAATACGATTTCGATGCTGTCAATTAAAAGTTATGTCAGCTATTCAGTGTCGTGGTGAGCCTATGTAAACATACACACGAGACTTTTCTTTTGAATGACCAATTTAAAAAAAATTATACATACACATGTGAATTTGTATGTGCAATTAAGCATTTGTTTTGTTTTAAGTAATCACGTCATTAACAAAAAATACCGTCTGGTGCCGTACTGGGTGAATGCTTTATAGTTTCATGGAATTCTCGGGACAACGAATGCGTCTCATTTCATAAATTTTCCTCTTAGTTACCTTAATATTAACGGGACCCTAGCCGTTCTCTCCCGCCATCTTTAAGCTATACATAAGTAAGTGTGAGAGACCGATAGGTTCATTGTGAAATACTTGTGTCTCTGCCTTTAAGATCATAGATGTTCAGTTGTGTATGACGTCAGCTTCATATAATTCCTTAAGAAGAGGTGCAAATTTTGTCCGAGGCATGCTAATTGATAATTGGTTGATTGGTGTACTGTATTATTAAATGTTGCGCCTCACATGGTGTACCGCGCATTTAAAAAAGAAATGCTTTAATGCTGTCATTAATTAAAAACTCATCTTTTGTTAACCAATTCATTACAATTATGTGTCAATGTTAATGATTAGACCCTGCCAGACTGCATGCACTTTAAAACTAATGTGTGTTTGAAGTATAATGTATTCCTTAGATGACACATTGAGCCAAAAAATTACCACTAAAATTATTTTATAGAATGAAAAAGTGATCAACAAATTTTCACGGTTAAACACAAGTGGATTTTGGGATTTCCTATTCATATATGCGGAGGTGATCCATGAACCTCTTCCATGAATGTTGATGTAATATTTTGAAGATTATTTGACATTATGTGCACATTTTGAAATGCTTGTCATTGCATTCGCCAAAATGCAATTACTCATTCGTCAAGACAGGTCTACACAGCACGTTCAGGAATTTCTTTTGATAAAGGTTTCGCGAAATGGCAAAATATATTTGCAACTAACCATGCATTTAATTTACGTATATATAAGGTTTATTTTTAATTTGATAAGGGAAAAACGATTATGTTTTTAAACGCATGTTTGACGTAAAATATGAAATTTATAGAAAATGTTTCTTTTCATTAGAGCAAAATAAGGAAAATTTACTTATGTGTTTTCTAAACACAAAATAACAAAAATAATAAAAGTTGTAACTAATAAGTCAAGAGTTCTATCAAAAATTCCTAAAATTGTTTTCCATAGATGAGCAAAATAGGAAAATATAACAAAAAATCAAATTTCATAACTCAACAATTTTGAATATGTGTTGTGTGTTCTTACTTAACAACAAGAAATATTTACTTCTGACTGTTTATAAGGAAAATTTTATAAGCAGCATGTGACAGTTCGCCGACGACGACGCGGCTCCGTTCATCCCTCTATGAGATGGAAATACTGCAAATAAATGCATTAATCTAATTCATTCCGTAATTTAATCACCGGGCTCCCTTTCAAGCATTTCATCCATTCGGTTGACTATTCATTAGGCAGATTTGATCGGGCTTTTTTAACGACTTAACTCAACTATAATGAAGCTATGAAAACCCCTGGCAATGCGAAATATATAACATACAGTTCGCATGTTTATGTGAAAGCCTATCTAATTTTTTGTTTTATTGTTTTGTTCTTTTGCTGTATTATTACTGGATAATACGTAATAGATTTGATGTTAAAAACCTACAAATGGATGGAGAGTATATGTAGTGCTAGAGATTCCATTACGTATGACTGATAATAATATAATAATTAGGTTTTTTTTTTAATTGTATTCATATGCAAACTATTAAAATACTGTTCTACGTATAGAACTGTGATATTTATTACTTTAAATAGCTTGATTCTGATTTTGATGTAATTATGTCAATCTGTTCAAACTGTGTTTATAATTGAAGAGCGCAATGTGCAGTGATAAGAATAAGAGGGCTACTATAAGGTATCTTATTTTATTGTGAATTGCAGCAAAAAGTTTTATAGCAGGTTTTAAAGTTTGCTATGATTATAGTTCACTAAAAAAGAACTTCTACCTTTTCTAATAAAAGTTTCCTAAAACCAGGATGGCGGATGCCGTTTTTAGCTATACATCGCTTAAAAAAAGGGCACGAGGTCCGAGATGTGTAGGCAATACAAATATTTTTTAGATGAGATCAACACCTATCTATTAAGGCCTAAAACAGTTAAGAAGACACACTCCAAATAGTCATTATAGTGGACAATAACTCCTTCTCCAGTATAACAAAAAAAGTAACAAATTAAAGTCTTTGTGTGATGCATTAGAGAGAGTTATAACTATGAATATGCCTCTACAATTCCCGTCTACTATTTCATATAAAACGTTTTTATTTCATTTCATTTGATATATTTATATTTTTTTTATTTGAAGATGGCCGATTCTTTTGATTTGGAAATGCAAAATGGGTGTATGTAAGACGGAACGCCGACAATAGTATGTATAAGCAAGTCATGTACTGCTGTCCTGTTCACACAATGAACCAACGAAGAGGCTTAGAACGAATTAAACAGCGTGTTTTTGTTCATACACAATAGGTGTGAGTTACAGACCAGTTCAAACTTTCACCTTGAGCCAATTATTGTAAGCTATACGTATTAAAAGAAACTCCATTCAAAATACATCTATTTAAACTTAATAATAAATAATAAAAAAAAAAAAGTCGGATAATAATAAACTAAATTGAAATAAAAAAATAACGATAGTTGTTAAAATACAAACAGCGGGTATTTGAGATTGCATTAGGACGGTAAAACCGATATTATTTACCTCATCGCTGGTTTCGAGCATTCATAAAACGGACTCTTCGGAGGGCACTTTTTAATCGTATTTTTTTTTCAAAGCTTGTCTAATTCGCTACTTAGGGGTTGCATTTAAACCTCTCAATTCAGCTAACGTGCATCACACTTACTAGAAGAAACGTGCATACAACACTGGTGATAGACGGTGTGCTTTTTTTATGTGGTTGTGACTTGGTGACTTTTATTGGAGTTATTGTTTCAGGTAAGAAAACGAACACCGATAAATGACTCCTATACCGAAACATGTCTCGCAATTCTGTGCGCTCTTTAACTCCTGTGTTCAGTAAAGAGTGCTATAGCACTATACGCGGACACGAGCAGTTTTTTTCTTGGAAAGAAAAATAATTTCATTATATTCAACTGTTGCTTCTTTCCAATCAAGGAGCTATATGTGCAGAAGTATAGCGAACGATTGTTGACATTAACTGATTTTACACTCAAGTAGTAGAGGCACACACACACATACTGTTTATTGTACATATGCCTGTTTTAGGCTGTGTGCATGATCTTTCACAAGATTAATTTTTATTTAAAGCAATAAGCGGGGAGCACTCATACATAACCTAATCGCTAATAGGTTATAAACACTTTTATTAATTTACCCTCTTTCTTATTAATTTATTCAATTTTTGAACACTTTTTTGTACATTCTGTTAAAATATTTTGACAACACTTGAAATGACACTTGAAGTTGCATATTGAACTATTTTCCACCAATTTGGTAACAAAAGAAATTGAAAAAGTCACTAGATGCAAAAGGCAAGAAGGTCGAAAATATGCTTTACCATTGCACAAATTAAAATTGTATAAATCTTCAATGCCTTTTTTCATCTTGAATTTAAGGAAGTAAATCCTAAATGGCTTTGCAGGGTACAAGTTACGTATATTTCAGCAAATACTTTAAGCCACTACGACATTAAAGCTAACACTACTTGACAAAACTTTAAATTAAATATATGAGACCATACGTGCAAGTTTAAAAATAGATAAATTAAAGCTGCCAACCTACATACACTACCTACGTTCGTTGTCAATGAAAAACAAATACAAAATCTCCGTTTTGGCTTTTACCTCGGCTTTTACGCGTTTAGGGGAAAGTTAATATATGTCAGTGTATATGCATTATGGATGTTAGGGACAAAAATGAAAGGGGAAGAAATCCGATTACCAGAAATCGGCAAAAATCAAAATTGAATATTTGAAAACATCCTGATTATTTTGTGAGTACCAGTTTAATTGCAACGTAAATCAGAAATTCTCCTTTTTTTTAATTCTCTTGCACCCCTCCCTCAAACTCAGTACCATTTTGGAAACAAAAAGTATATCTATAAATAATTGTTTTTTTTACCGGAAAGAAGATTTGCCTTTTTTTACCCCAGTCCCGAAAGGGGGGGAAATTTCTGTAAGTTAATATAATATATAAGTAACCAATTTATTTATTCATTTGTACACACTATTTAGTAAAGTTAGAACTTTGTATTCATACCCCCAAAATATTTAACTAACCAGAATCTAAACTATGAAATGTAAAATTTAATTTGCTTGTGAGGGGGAGTGAGGGAACAGCATCGGCGTAGAGTAAACAGAAAGTTCTTCTGTGCATTCGCTAGTTTGTTCAAAGTAAAAACTTAATGAATGTAATGTTCAATAAAAATTTACAAAGTTTGCCATAATTTATCGACGAAGTTTAAATTTCGTTTGTCGTAATAAATGACATAGGCGGGTGGCCGATCTATCAACGACCTAAACGAAAGTAAAAAAAAAAAAACCCCGTTAACTTTTTTTTAGATTTCTAATACCTACGGGTTTATTTCATAAAAGCATCACGTCTCCTTGAGAAATAAATACCATACACTTATAGCTTGCTTGTTATTATACCATTGCAAGGGCGTTGGGAACTATTTACGCCGAAGGCTAGGTGCTTTCAAGCATGTGTAATACAAAAAAATTGTTAAAAGTGTGACAAAAGTTCCCAAAGAAAGTAAATAATGATTTCAAGACCTTTTTTTGGTAAAGATAAAGCTTTACGGAAATAAGGCATTTCTTATCCCTCCTTTCAATAAATACTTTCGTACATTGTATATTTATATTTGTATTATTTATTCATATTCATACATGTGTGTCAGGTGTCCTAGTCCAGAGTATACGCAATCAATTTAAAGTTATACAGTACTTAGATCTGGATTGTACATTTTAAGATTTATTTCGTGGCTTGTTCCGAGTATTAAAGAAAAATCTTGAATTTCACCCATGTGTCTATAACAGTGATCACATATATTACTTAAAATTCCAATAATTTTGAAATAGAAATGCAGCTGATCCAGATAACAAGATCAAGAAACATTAACATTTAAAACAGAGCTCTACTCTGCGCCGGATCTTTCGTGATTATAGTACTGGAATTTCAATTTCCCTAACCCTTTCCGTTTCCAGAAAAATGGAGAGAAAAAAGCTACAAAAGCGAAATCGAGGGAAACTGGAAAGAAAATGAAAATAAGGTTCTATTAAAAGCAACCTTTCGTGCGCGCGCATATGCAAAGTAGACATTCAGTGATATGGAGAAGTAATTATAACGTTAAAAAGGCGCCAATGTTATATTTGTAAAACTTTTCAATAAGTTAATTGATTGTTTTATTACATATGGTCTGTGAGGAGCAATACTTCTTTGCAAAACTTTGCAATGAAATCGAACGGCTTATCCCGAATAATCTGACCGTATTTTTACCATCATTAACTATAACTATAATCAACCAGAAAATTTGCTTCAAAACATCGCCATTGTTCCAATTGTAAAGTTTGAGAACAAAAGCTTTGTTGATACAATTTTCATTGTAACTTTTTTTAGCTCTTGTCTCCCTATTTTTCACGTTATTGATAGGGCGGGCGTGCAATAAACGAGAAAAACATCTGGGACGAGAGTTAACAAGATTTACGCGATTAAATCGATTAATCTGCGATCGTAACGTTTAAAGCCGATCTAAGGGGGGAATTTTCTTGAGAGTGATAAAAATTATATTAGTCGAATAAGGGCACTCTAATCATATTTCAATTTCACATTCAGACACTACTCTTGTGGTAGTTGTCTTTATTACACTGTTGGCGTTACATTCGAACAGGCAACAGCGTAATCCACACAAACAAGGCACCAAGGGAATTTTGTGGGACATTCTCTTAAGAAACATGTTAACACCTTACGTAAGTCGACTCTTTCAGTAATTATTTTTATAGGCGACCTTCAAATTTTAAACTCCAGACATTTGAATATTATATTTCCAATGTTAGACAAACCGTAAAGCAAAACACCGGTTCTTTAGGTAGAACGCATAAATATAAATCTTGCATTTTGATTTTCTCGAACGCTTTTTAGATAAAGAAATATTCATTAAGGGAAAGTGCTAAAAATTCACAAAAAGTCCTTTCAATCTCAACGTCTCTTTTTAGTATAAAACACGTCCCTTATATATATATATACTGAACTTTGAGATTTCTAAATAAATTTTGTGTACATTTACATACTTTTTTATTCCCTGATTTACTAAAATATAACCGGAAAGTCAAGATTAAAAAATATTCAGTCTTCGATTTAATTCAACCACTACTTTAGTTAAAGGAAATCAGTTACTGCCGTCTTTTCTTAGTAGCATAAAATTTTATCTCGAAAGTAATTGTACACTTATTGATTCAATTCTTGAAAACTATAAATAAACAAACACGTAATAAATGTTTTCTTCCAAAAGAAATTGATCTTCATTTTGATAAATACTTCTTTCAGACATTTTGATGACCTAACTTTACCCCAGACTTAGGTCATTTATATAGAAAATCTATAAATATATTTTTCGTTTAAGTCTCTCCAGCGTCTTGTGACTCAACACCTTGCTAATATGATTAAACAGTTTATTCTTTATTTTTTCTATAATTACGCAAATTGCAGCGATTTTAATGCATGTTTGTCCCCTGTTTACCAGCAAATAAAATACAGCTACAAATATAGATTTCGAAGCATGACACTGGAAAGTAGAGAGTTTCCGATGATCAAGCAACACAGCCACGGACCCACGGTAAAAGTACAGCTCTAGAAAGGATTAACAGAATCGCCTATACATCAAAATGATATCTGTATAGCTATTCTCAGCTATAAATATCAGGGGTTTGGTTTGGAAGTAGAGGATTAAATTGTTTTTACCCTCTTTTTTCTTTTGTATTTTTATTTTTGTCGTCATCTTTCATTCTCTTCTTATTTTTTTTTATTTTATTTTTTGCATTTACTTTTTACTTTTTACTTCTTCTTTTGACTAATGAATTTCGTATAAATGATAATACATCTGTTAAGATTTTTAATATTTCCTTTGGTGCAATCCAAGCTGGTGAGTGGGATAGTGATTACCACAAAACCCTTATGTAGATACGAAATCTGTAATACCATCTTGTTATGTTTAATATCTCTAATATCAAGACAAGATGTACATGGTTCGTTTGACTTATTTTATTTTATTTAAAGCGCGGGAGATATATAATTATGCATACACTCACTGGTACCCATCGTTGCAAGGAAAAATTAAAAACAACAAAAAGTTGATTAATGCTGCAGACTTTAATGAATTTTTTTTTTGTTTTTTTAGATATCACACGATCGAGAACGAAGAATGACTTGGCCGTACAATCCTGTACCGTCATACCATGTACCTCATCATAGTCCGTACAATTTCCCAGGACATTACCCACTTAATTACTATGGTAAGAATATGAATCCTTTTTTTTAGATTCTTGACAACTGTTTTTCTAAAGAGGGCTGAAAAAGTGACTTTTTATTGGAGATAGCCGAATAGACTTATTTATTACTGTATCAATGTGCAGCATGCTGTCGTTTGAATTAAATCTCAGAATATTTATAGCTTGGAAGGAGAATTTATACATTTTGCATTGTATTTCTTGTAGGATACCCCCGGAAGCAGAGACGTGAAAGAACTACATTCACCAAAGGTCAACTAGAAATATTAGAGAATCTATTCCGAGAAACAAAATACCCAGATGTATTTATGAGAGAAGACGTTGCAAGGAGGATCAGTTTACCAGAATCAAGAGTTCAGGTAACTGACAAAATTATCATTTTGGATGAAACTTTACCAAAATACTATTTATTATTTATACAAAGATTTCTAAAGGTCAATTTCGATTTCAAAAAATATTTCGATTTCATTTGGCATTGATAAAACTAAATATTTCTTCTGAACTCAATAAACATGAAGATGAAATTGATCACGGGAAAGTTCTATTATTACTATAAAATCTAAATGTTGAAACTATTCTTCGTGAGAAGGATGAAGCTAAATTCTAAATATTTTACGTTTTACTATTTAGGTATGGTTTAAAAACAGACGTGCAAAACACCGACAAAAATCAAAAAAATCCCCTTCAACATCACAGAGTGCCAATTCTGATTCGAGTTCGGATAAAGATTGTGCATCACCAGTCCTTCAATCACCGACCGGTGCCAATGAGAAGTCATCACCGGTTGAGCAAACCACAAACGCATTATCAAAATCCTCACCCAACAACAACAACAACAACAACAACAATGCTACACCAG
>JAYRBV010012015.1:0-13680 GCA_036023255.1 Mitrocomella polydiademata
CTAAGTAAACTCAAAAAATTTCAGATCAATATCTTTTTGCGTTCAAAAGATATTTTGAAAAAACCGGTGGGGGGGGGGGGGCGGAATCTCCCCGCCTCCTAAGTACCAATTTCATTCACTTATACAGTATATCGCTTAAAAAGAAGGCTGTAAGAACCTTTCTAAAACTTCAAAATACGATATAATTTTTTTTTCTATTACTAAGGTGTTGAAGTAAGACTTTAAAGGGAAAAAATAGCTATTCTAGGGCTTTTAGAGGTGCTTTAAGAGGCAAAATTTTCTTCGTCGCCCAACTATGATGGGAAAAAAAGATGAAAATTGGCGCTGCAATCCCTAACTCGATTCAGTTTCTTTTATTATTCATCGGAGATGCGCCGCCGACGCCGTTTATTTCATCATGTGTTAACATTAACATGGACTTAAACTCCATGTTGTTAATACTAGCGTTGGTATTTTTCCCAAGGTGGTACTCTAAACTCGGTACTTGCTTGTTTTCAACCCGCCATTATTATGTAAAATATTGAGACAAGCTGAAACCGCGCCAACCCGTTTTCAGCCGTGGTTTTTGTTTCACAACAAAGAGGATGCGCCAACCCGGTTATGACTCGTTTCGGTCCCGGGTTTGTCCGTTTGTCGATTATATACCGGGTTGAGAAAACGAGCCAGCTCGGTAAGTGAGCCAACCCGCCTCATATAATTGAAATAATTTGTTAGAGTAAATCTCTGCATCAGGCGAGCTGTGTTTAAAAATAGCACCGGGTTGATAACGAGCCAACCCGCCTCATATAATCAAGGCCTTGGTGTAAAACTTTTTACATTTTTTCCTAATATTGTTTTCACACTTTTTACATGCATTTAGAAACAACGGACAACGTTATTTTTAAGAATACATGTATTAGGACAAAAGCAAACGCTATAAAATGTTAGTAATTGGGTTTAAAAGGTTTAGGAGAAATATATGTTCAAACCAGGTTTTTCCGTCGTTTTCTTCGCCAGAAATGGTGGGCAACTTTGCCGAACGGTATTTAGCGCCAGCGCGGTAGTCAGCAGTGTTTCGTAAAATACGCTGCTTCATAATGGTAATCCGAGTTGTTAGTGCCTTCTTCGCTTACATTTCAAGTACAGCGAAATGTTGCATTCTATTTATATCACACAGAATCCATCTGGATCATAGTGAATGATTGTCAAAATATCTGATTCTTTTATCCGAAATTCCTGGTTGAACTCGTTTAACAATGTTTCTTATGAAATTTTTAAACCAAAATTCCGGTGTTTCTAGTTCAAGTTGGGTTGGGAACCAAATTTGCCTTAAAATTTTAGCTTAAAAATTTCATACGTTAGGTTATTTTTTCGTGTGTTTTAAAAATGCGAAAAATTTAGTTGTTTTCAAAAAGACTGAGAATTTCATCTTTTCCGCACGTACAGCTTAAGAAGCATTGAAAGCACACAAAAAAATTAAATTCATAATTCATTGATTGACAATGTGTAATGTTTCTCATTTTAAATTATGAAAGTCTATATACAAAGTCGATACCATACAATCATACCCATACAATGCGATCTGCAGGGATGCAATAGTTTCAAAAATGTCTTGAAAATCAATTCGCAATCTAGGAATAATCAGCTCGATAGCCAATGGCACCTCAAGAATGTTTTAGTTCCAGTGGCGTAAAAGCAGGTGGAAACCGGGTGTTGACAAGGGTCACACTTTGACCAAAACAATCAGAAATCTACTCATCGATGATATAGTTAGGATGTACAACCAAGTACGGATTGCTTTCGTCCTCGTCAGCTGGCTCAACATCTAAGTCGTCTGATAGAAACGGTTCTTTCAATGCTAACAAAACACCATCCTAGGTAAAATGAAATATTTACAAACATTACAAACAGTAAAATCATTTCGAGTTTGACCAAATATTAAATACTAGCTGGTAAACCAGCGTCGCAAGGACGCTGAAGAGACTGCTTTCGCTGTAAAACATAGAAGCGCCCTTCGGGCTTTCATCTTTAAAAAGTTAATTACATATCACACCGCCCTAAGGGCCTGTATTTTTTACAATTATATAACATTCACGCTTCTTTCATCAATATCAACTCATTTATATAAAAAACTGTTTCTCTATTTATACGTTGAATCTTTAGTTCCCATGGGTATCAAATCATCAATCCCATTGGGAGTTGATTTTGTTATTGTAAGAAAAAAGTATCGATTAACTATAAAAGTCATTAAGTTGATTCCCTTGTGTCGTTAGAAAATGTCAAATAGTTTACAATTCCCATTAGAGTTTTAAAAAAGCTTGTTTTTATTGAAAAGTTATCTCAATATACACAGCTCGTCTACCCTTTTCGAAATGCGTACAAACAAAGATACAAAATACGGTTTTTATTATATAGACTAGCTGGTTCGTTAGGACACACGCCCTTCGGGCTTTCCGCACAATTTTTTTGAAAAAGTTTGAAATTAGTATTCTTCCACAGCTCGGCTACCATTTTGAGATGCACACGTACAGACAGACAAAATAGTGCTTTTATTAAGATAGATTAACAAACATAACACTATTTTCGGTCTTTTTCGCGATTTTTTTTGACCATTAGCGAAACTTAAAACTTCAAAATAACGATTCGCGAAAATAATTTTCAGTTTGTGGATTAGCGAAAGTTTCCCCGAATAAAGTAATTAATTCTAAGCGAGGAAAATGTTGAATAATCTATGCCTTAAAATAGTATTCAGATGTAACCGTAAGGTTTGAAAAATTCAGCGATTCGAAAAAGAATGTAAAAAAATCCATCATTTTTGCATCTTACATTTTTAATGAGCCGGTCGATGATTTTTCCGATTAAGAAAGTGTGTTCCTCCAATTCAACCTCGCTTTCGATTTCACTTTCCTTTTCTTTCAAGTACCAATTTACGACATCTGTACGGCGAATACCATTCTCACCTATAAAACAGAAACAAAGTAATTCAAGATCGACCGTGACCGAAAGACTTTTCTTCTAGAAAACAGGTTCGTTTTCCCTTAGAATCGAAAGTATTTATAGATTTCAACTAAACAAATGAAATAGAACTTTCCCGAAATAGATTTTTTTTATATGCAGATTGCTATTCTCAGAGTCTTTAATCAATGCAACAAACTTTCGGTCGAAATTTTGACCGAAGGTTTATTCGCCGAAATGTGTCATTTGTCACGCCGAAAGTTTTAGAAAGTTGTTTCTTCTTTCTCATTTGCTGTACACGCTTTTTTCACTAGGCTAAATTATTCTCACTGGTTTCTGGTGGAAAACTGAAAGGTTTCAATTCATTAAAACACCAGACCTGGTGTCTTAACCTGTTAAGACTTTTTTATTATTTCAGTGAGTTTCTAAATGATGGTTAATGACTTCTCTAACGAACCGATCAACCGCTTTTCCCAAAAAAAACCTTGTTTCAGAGTTTTTCGAAAGACTTTATTAATTCAGTCTGTTGTTTTTTATTACCTGTTACTGATTTTACTTTTTAAATTCACTCGATCTTCTTATTTTTCATCAAAATTCATTTTTTTGCATTAAAAATTTGTCCGAAATACTTGACCGAAGTATTGAGAATTTTGACCGAAAGTTTTTCCATCGAAACATTATTAACCCTTAGGATACGCAACATTTTTTGAAGAGACCCCTTTTTTGTGGTATTTAAAAATGGAAATGAGTAAAACCAATATTTTTGGTATCACAAGAGAGATAATTTCAATGGCTATCTTTTATCTCAGAAGATGGTCTCATGAAAATGTAGGGATCAAAAGTTACGGGCACCGAAACAGATAACGGTATTTCGGCCTTTTCAGAACGTCATATGGCGTCACTCGGCGTCTAAGGGTTAAACTTTTCGTGATAAATTTTTTTGCTATTAAAATTAGACAAGAGTGAATTTTTTTGTTTGTAAGCCGCCAACAATAAAAAATGATCTTACTTCCTGTCATAGGTTTGTCTTCTTCTTGTCTCATAAAAAGGATCAGAATGTTGGCAATGGTTCTGTACTTTTCATAACTCAACGTCACTTTCCTTGCACTAGCCGCACTAGTCTTCTCTTTATCTCCATTTACTTGTGGTTCAGATGGGGCCTCGGCACTAGGTGTTTCTTCACTGGTCTCCTCGTTCATCTCGACATCTTGATCATTACCAAATCCTATCAGGTAACAAGAAACATAGCATTAAATAATATCATATGGTATTTATCCCCATTTGTTTGTTTCTGTGTTAATAGAAATCTTTCAGTATCTCTATATTTTTTTTTCAAAGACTGTAAAGGATGACGGAGACCGGTAAAGATGTGAAGAGCCTCTACAATGAAGTGTCGTGATATTCGGCGCACAGGCTTTACTTATTTCTGGGAAAATGAAATCAGGAGAATTGTGAATACAATGTTATGTTTGAGCAATCAGAAAACGATTATCTAAAAATTACCCCACAAAGTTATCCATGGGGAGATTCCGAGGAACATTGGATGGGGGGGAGAGAAGTCCTGGTGGGGGCTTGCATTTTCTAGGGGGGACCACTGAACCCCCTGAAAGATAATTACCTTCTTCCTCGTCCTCGTTAAACTGAATATCGGGCGTCTCGACACGAATGATCGATTTATTCAACAAACGATAGGCTTCTTTAACATGTTTAGGTGTCACTGTATCTTGACAGTGTAAGCGTGTCAAAGCTTCGGACAACCGAATCATACTTTCCAACTGTCGGACGGTAATCCTCCAGGCTGTCTTTGCTACACCTGAGCTGTCTCGTTGCCTAAGATGTTTGTATTGCGTTACCATGTAATCCTGAGCTTCCTTTGAAATTGTAGGTTTGAATAATCGAGCAAAAGTGAGGTAGCGCTGTACTTCATCGACAGAGTAAACCCTTTCAACAGATTCTTCATTTCTACTGTGGAGGTCGACAATTCTTCGAGCGATTGCATAGTCCGTAACTTCGTTACATTCGTCCACCAAAATGAAAAACAAATCAAATCGAGACATAATTGGGGCCGTTAAAGTAATATTCTGCTTCAGTGATTTTGTACGATCGTATCGCCCACCTATTGGATTAGCAGCAGCAAGAATTGACGTTCGAGCATTAAGGGTGGCCTAAAGTAAAACAGATTACACATTTAATGTGACTTATCACAAACGCTCCTGGTGCCAATCACAAAGCGCTAGAGAAAATTTCCAATGTGATAACTTAAAATTAAATATTTATAAAAAGGTTAACCAGGTTATAACCTCTTACAATTAAAAACTCGATAAGACTAGATAATATATGCTTACTTTGACACCAGCTTTGGTAATAGATATAGTTTGCTGTTCCATAGCTTCGTGAATAGCAACTTGATCTTTTGGATCCATTTTGTCAAACTCGTCAATGCAGCAGACTCCCTAAAAGACCATGAGAAACAATCTTTTAAGGATAACAGTAAATAAATAATTATTAGACTGTGTCAAATTATTTGATGCTAAGAGGAAGTAGGTATCTGGTAATTTAATATAAAAGTAAATTAAATTTCTTACATTATCAGCTAACATAAGGGCACCAGCTTCAATAACAAATTCGCCAGTCTCCTCGTCTCTAACTACAGCAGCAGTCAAACCTGCAGCAGAGCTAGCTTTTCCTGACGTATACACTGCACGTGGTGAAAATTGTTCAATTTGCCTAGATGAAAAAAGTGGGTTAAAAGAAGAATTTCACTTTTTCAATTTTAATTTGGAAAATCCCAACAAAATTAAAATGCTGTTATCCTGAAAAAAGGCACTTTCATAATAGATTTTGATGGGAGGGCAGAGTCCGACTGTTAGGGCCTAAATTAGGGACTTAGGGTGGTGGATCAGAAAATATTCACCCAAATATTGTATATAACAAAACAAGCCTGTACTTAAAAGACTTACTTTAAGAATTGACTTTTAGCAGTACTTGGGTCTCCTACAACACACACATTGATATCTCCACGGAGTGTAGTCTTTTCTCCAGTAATTTTGGGTACACCGCCAAACAACATAAGCAGTACTCCTCTTTTCACTTCATCGTTACCTATGTATAGAAAAAAGATAATAGAAGATTTTAATAAGATTATGTAACAGCCTGTTTTTGTAATAAACCTACAGTACAGGTTGAGATTTACACCATATTACCAAGCCAAGTTTTTTAAAAATCATTCATGAAAACATGCTAATTTTTTGTGAATTTTTTTTTTCCTTAAATCTATTCAAATCGTGCTTCATAAGGGGCCATTTCAGAAAATTATGAGACCCTCCACCTCCTCTTGACGCTTTCAACGGATAAAATGACGAGCAGGGGTTTGGGTTTGGTTTGGGGGCCTGCCCATGAATCATTCAAAAATCCTACCATATCTTGAAAATAAAAATAAAATCATACCATGTATTGTTGGGAACATGCTTGTAGTCAAATTATGGTACAAATTCTTATCCTGGCTCATCTCGTAGATTTTGTGCCATTCTTGTTCTGTCATCTGTCTCTTGATGGCCTCAGCAGTCATTTCTTCGGCAGATAGATCTTTGCCACCAAAACGAGGATTTGTAGCTGTCACACTGCAAGCCAAAAAAGCTAGTCTGTACGACAAATCACGAACACCCAAAGATTTTAGTCCACGAACCCCTTCAACATTACCTAAAATTAAGAATGCAATGACATTGTTTATTCATATATTACCTTCAAATATACAGTACTCTCAAAAGCAATTCCCTAATGGTACGCACCATTTTATTCATGAGACAAGACTGTCATTTCTTTTAAAGCAAAAGTGTTGTGTGATCACATGCGCATTTATGTATTTAAGGCATGATTATTTAAGTTTTTTAGTGAGAAAACCCACTGATGTTTTGATTTCTTAAATTATTTGTTTCAGCTTGTGTGGCCTGCACATGCCCTCCTCAAAAATAAGAAGCAATAGCGAGAGAAGGACTTGCCTGGCTATTATTATTGATGTCATCAAAAAATAAAATTTTTTGTTGATTTTTTTTGAACTCCAATAAAATTTGAACAAAATAACATTTTTTTATTCTGTTTTGATATTATGGACTACAAAAAACCTACTTTCCAATTGTACATTGGCCAGAATTAGATGCTAAAAATGCCTAAAAAATTATTGCGTCATTACATTTTATCATTTTTATCATCAATATCAACATGTTCAGAAATAAGTTATATATTTTGTATAGAAAGTTATTCAATAAATGAAATATTTGTATCTTAGCAAGGATTTATAGGCAACTTCAGTTCATTACTAATAAAATCTGATCAAATATTATTGAAATTTTCGGACAATATCTCTAATATAATTTAAGTAAAGTGGCAAAGTTGCATTATTTTCATCGAATTTAAATCATTTTTTTCATCATGTAGCAAAAAGCCTAACTTTTTAAATTTTTATATACAGTATAAAGCTTTAAATTTCAACCAATATTTAAGTGAAAAATCTCTTTTCTAAAAATTTAAGTTAGACTTTTTAATACATGATGAAAAAAATAATTTTGAATTTTGATAAATGGAATATAGAAAAATTAGCTGTAATTTTTTTTTTTTTAACTCAACGAATAGAGAAAAAGAAATTAATGCTGGTATCCAAATAAAGCGCACAAAATTAACACAATCACAAATGAACGCAAATAGAAAGCATGCCTGTAAAGTGTGTAATTAACTCAAATCAGGAAAATTGACTTTTTCCCATGGTATTTAATTAACACAAATATTTTAATTGTTAAATGGTTAAGAGAAAAATGAAACAAAGGTGTTTGGTTAAAATAATAAATCAAGGTCAGTTTTGTGGTTCTTTATAAAGGCAACATTTTTATACAAAAGGGTTTAAGCTGGCGGTTTTGCTCTCCTCTTTAAAGGAAGCAATAAAAAGATTCACTCGCATATCAGTTTCAGTGGTTTTGAAAACACCCTCAAAAAAAATTAAGAGTGTGTGAAATTTGCGAGGATTTTTTTAACGTGAGACATTTAATAAGAGGGGAGAAATTTATGCGAAACAGCAAAAAAATAATTTGTGTTAATAAATGTACCGCATTAATTTTGTGTATATAACAAAAATGTTACTTACCCCCAGGGCCCTGTTTGCCCCTTGAACCCCGAGTTTCAGCACGAGAACCAGGCATATTAATTTGAGCAACATCTGGGACAACAATTAAAGTTCCAGTAAAATCACATTTATCTCCAGCCTGAGCCTGCTCGACAGCTTCAGCTCGCAAAACAATTTCCACACTAATGAAAGAAAAATTTAATAAACTCTATAGTTCTCAATTGATAGGGTTGGGAAGCAGCCTTTGAAATTCAGCTTTTTTTACATCAGCGAAAAAATGCCGACGTAAATGTTAATTTTACGTCATCAAAAGTACAATTTACGGCGGCAAAATGTTTTTTCATAGTTGTCTATTTTTCCCCAATTTTTCTATTGCTACTTCCTGTAGGTTTAAAATTACGTTTTATCTATTAAAAAATCTGTAGTATCTGTAGAAAACTCTTCAACAACTGTTTTTAAAAAAGAAAACATTTTAGAACTGCAAAATCACACTTATGTCGGCAAAAAAGTGCATACACAAAATGTGGATTTTCACATTTACGGTAGCATTAGCAGAATGCCAACGCCAATTTCAAAGGCTGGGTAGTTCTTTTAAAAATGAAATTGTTCGCTATGTTTTGGCGACTACATCATTAGAAAAACTGCTGGATTGCTGACTAAGGTAATTTTGATAAAAATGTAACATTTAGGATGGCTAGGTTGAACTGAGGAAATAATTTGTTTACTTGATTTGTCCAATTGAATCGACTGCCTTACCTTCTTGGAATACTTCCTCTAGGTAGTTCTGCTTGTGTTTCTTGAATTCTAACTTTTTGGAAATCAACAAATCGAGATTTGTCAATGTCTAACCCAAAGCGTTGCCTATTTTGGCATACCGGATTTCTGCAGACATTCGGCTGAAAAAGAATTATAAAAACATTTAAAATTAGTTTTAATAAGTTTAAGTCCCTATTAAATTTCAGGAGAACCAGAAAATGCAAATAATTTATGTTACAGTTAATAAAAACTGAATGATGAAGAAAATGGCACTTCATTAGCAATCACCTCAAAGAAGGACTCCATTATATTAAGTTTAAGTAGTTAAAATGATGATTACAAACGAATAGTAAATACTTACTTGTGTATATTTAAATTGTTGTTCTACATCTTTGATAACAGTTTGACAATCAAGACATTTGAATGTTCCACTGACTAGTTCAGGGTGAACAGGATGAGTTCTAACAACTTGACCACTTATTCTTAATAAAGACCCAATCTTCAGTGTGGAAAGTTCACGAACCTTATGCCTTGTAGGTAATTCAATAAAACTAACGTAGAATTCCTTGGAAAGAGGAACTTCACCTCTGTCCCTTGCATAATTTCTAACAGCACGACAAAGGTGAGGGTAGACTCTAAATAAAAATATTAAATAACAAGTAATTTAAGGGTGGCATAGATGATTATTTTGTTCAGAGCCCAAGCAAAAATAACCTCAAACTTTACTAGATTTTAGTCCACTGTTATTTTTTCATTCCCTGATACCTATACAGACTTCTTATTTCAAGTTTTCAGGCCAACTAAGTGGCTTTTTCTTTGTTCATTTAAGAACTAAATTAGTTACAAACCTATAATAATCTTCTTGTATTGTTGTAGCTAATTCTGATTTATATGTTTCCACATCTCGGAAATTTACAGTCAATGTGTTACGCTCAGGACGAATCAATTCTTGGGCTTCAGCCAAATATTTCACTTCTCCATCAACTTTAAACCTGAAATTAACATAACATAAAAAAAAGTTTGTTAAAATCTTTTTATGAATACATACAAAACAAAATTAGAATATCAGAATACATATTCAGCTACTTCTTTCTTGTCTAGTCTAAATTATTTTTGGTTAACATTTGGATTTTATGAGGTAAGTCCAGACCAAGGGGAAAACCTTATGGCAGAAGGAAAAGAAAGGAGAAACCTAAAAAAAAGAGAAGGATTTGAATAGAATAGTTTCTTCTTTTATAAAAACGAAAGAAATGTTCCCAAGGGAAAACTCCATGATGACCACTCAAAATTTTCAAATTCCAGGACATTTCAAAACAAAATCCAGAACATTCCAGGACCAAAAACCAATGCTAAATATTACTAAAAACAGTGGCAGCAGTCAAATTTGCTCATAATGTATGCACAAATTGTGTCACAATTGACAACAATAAAAGGCTAAAGGGAGCTATCCAAACTCATGGTGCTCAGCTTAATTTCGATTCAATGTTAGACATTTGGACCCCCTATCCTTAGCGTCCAGTTGTGGCAAGAAGCTTGTTGTTGTTGTATGTACTTAATAGGAAAGGCATTAATTGCTTATCTTTGTGGCCATATATTAAGTATATTAGAAAGATATATCATGGGAAATTTGCCATTTTTGAATGATGTAATGAACTAACAAGCGCAATATATTTTTCATCGCCCTGCGTGCACATTGCCCAGTTGTATTTGCTCAAGGTTAAAGGAACACATGCACAATTGTATCTGTGTATCTGTAAACAACAATGCAAAAAGACGACAACAGAGATACAAATCTTCCTGAATGATGAAACTTCAAAAAAATTGCCACATGGTTAACGTCGTCAAGCGTGACACTTTTGAGTTTGGATGGCCCCCTCATTTTTGTAGATTGTTAATACTGTCAATCTGTGCAACTTCGAACACCAGGTACAATTTTGAACACTTTGTAAACAAACCTTTTTCTGATCTCCAAAACAACATCCACACAACACCAGATCATGCAAGAAACTAAATCACTCTAGTGCGGCATTTGTTTACATCCTACACTGAACTGAATCTAGTTCCCAGCCCTCTGTCAAAACAATCAAAACTAAGCATAATAAAAGTATTGGGGACTATGTTATAAACACACGGGACTGATTCGTACATAAATTCCCAGATGACTTCTTAAACAATTAATTTATTCAAACATCATAGAAAAAGCCATATGTAAATATCCTACAAATATTCAAACATGTTTAGTTATAGTGTGAATGTAACAGTGTGGTTGTTTCTTTGACAGAAAAAAAGTCAATAATTTGCAGATCGTTTTGGAAATCGGAAGGTTTGTTTACAAAGTGTTCAAAATTATACCTGGTGTTTGAAGTTGCACAGATTAACGGTAACAGCGCGAAAAGACAACGAGGGGATGGTGGAAAGGGTTCAAACTTAACAGATTTTTGGGGTTTAAGGGGAAAATCTTCAGAACTTCAGAACATATTTTTTTAATTTTTGCTTTTGAGATTTTCCTTTTTGTTTTTATGTTTATTTATAATTTATATATTTTAATCAGCCATTGGTCGTTAAAAAAAAGGAAAATCATTTTTGAAGGCCCCTGAATGGAAAGCACAAAGATAAGGATTGATGTTTTGCTGTGACTACACCATATTCCATATCATAATAGAATAAACAGAGTCATGAGGGTGGACATACCCCGTAATTTGTCTGGGATTAAAGGGGGTGTACAGGGTTGATTTTTGTACTAGTCAACAAAAACTTTTGTCCAAGATAGTGGACTTGATCCGCTAACTGCTAGACCCCCTCCCACCTCCCAACGAAAAATTGTGTAAGTGAAATAGTGCTGCCGCCACTTTCCGCCACTTTCCGCCATCTTGGAATGAAAGACAAGTTAGCAAATTAGACTGGACGCCACGCCCCGTGGGCATGCGGTCAGAAAATATCCCGCTTGCTTATTGATTACATCATTGATAAACAGTCAAAGTATATTTTACGAAACCAACATAAAAGGAACGCGTGCGCTATAACAGCGTATTTTTAATTTTACACACTGGTTCAGTAAAATGTATATAAATGGTAACGCAACAACAGAAATTTGGGTTATGAGATTTTTGTCTTAATTTTTTTTTCTTTATAGTGAAGGGGAGTCCGTTATCTCGGAAGAAAATCTTTTGTCAACGTCCCCCAAATACTATAAAAACTATTATTTTCCCATATTCAATCCTTTGATGGCATGGTGTTATTCTCCATAATCTAGAAGTTTTTAAAGAAAAGATAAAATATTAAATACCGTCAGCAGGGGCGAATTGGGACACGTTTTTAGTTTGCTAATAACAACTTGAATAATTGGTTTTAAACCATTTTTACAAAGTTGCGAAGATAAACGACCTATTCGCCACGATGTGAAAAAATGGAAAAAATCAATTATTCAAGCTGTTATTAGCAAACTAAAAATGTGTCCCGCCCAATTCGCCCACCGTCCCAATTCGCCCCCGTTGACGATATATCATCTTTGGTTCAGGTGCTTCACGCTTCATCATCAGAAGTTGTTTTGAAAAAGTGCGCGCACAAGGATGAAAAGCGTTCAAGAAGTTTGGGTACTAAATTCATGAAAATATTCTAAAGACATGGCGGCATTCTTATCATAATTTTAAAGCGGGCGTAATCTTTTAGTAGTAGTAGTAGTAGTAGTAGTATATATTGTATATTTACAGTGGCTAGTCCAGATAATCCAGTCCGCTTTTAGATAGCGCTGTGATTGTTTTCACTGGAGGCCACTCATCATCGCGAAACACCTGCAAGGGAACCTTATGAAATTATAGGTGAGGTAATTTACACCACCGAAAGCCTCGTGCAGGACTCGAACTCAGAACCTTTAGATTCAGAAACCCGCGTCCTTAACCACTCGGCCACGGCTCTGTGGCCGATACGAGGGTGATAAATACAACTGTTTGAAACCTCCCCCGTACACCATACAACCCTATTAACCTCGTACAAATTACGGGGCCATGATGTCCACCCTTTGCCTTGCATCGCGTACAGCAGACAGAGTCAAGACAAATTTACTTACTCCTCTAAAAAATCCTGGAAAAGCTTCTGGCACCTCTCTGATAACTCATCCTTAACCTTTGGTATGCCTATAGTAGCATCGGCAACATCCATGTTTAGAAAAGTTTAGTTCGCCCCCTAGAATTGTAGAACATGTGTTTTGAGTTTCTCGTTTTGTCGTTCCTCCAGTCTACTTTGCCACTCTTTTCTTTCCAAGGAGTTAATGGCGGGAAATGTTGTCAACAATCCAAAGCAAACTAGATATTTTTACTAACGCCCTAAACCGCCTATAAAAATCCAGGGCGGAAAATATTCACAAAGCATGATGATGTAGCCTGCCTATCTAGCGCTCGTTCGGCCCAAAAAGCTTGCTGTTATTAGGGCCTCTGCAACAAATCGTTATCCCGATCTGGTATTCATGATATTCACGTCGCTAAACTTCGAGTCAAAACTAATCAGCCCTAAGGGGCGTAATAAATATATATAGTTCTCTGCTGGATGGCAAAATGAACATAAAAGGATTGCGGAACGCATAAGTTACTATGTTCGCTAGCGAATTTATCACAAAGTTGAAAATATTTCTTTATTCGCCTAAAGTTTGTTTAATATGTCTTATAACAAGCGCCGCAAGTTTCCCGTTCCAACGAGGGGTCAAACGTCTTCATATATAGCGTTATTTTAAATATTTTTTGTATTAAATAGAAATAGATAAAGGTTGTGAAAAGGAAAGCAAAGGCACTAATGTAACCAGGGTACAAGGTATAGAGCGCCAATGAAGAACTTGCATAAACTTAAATTGACAAATTACCAGATTAGAAGATGATCGAGAGGGG
>JAYRBV010012026.1:0-14313 GCA_036023255.1 Mitrocomella polydiademata
CTCGCAAGCTCGTGCAATACTTGACGTCAGTTAATATTCTCCGGTATTTCCCTCCTAAACAGTTAGTATAGGCTTAAAATTATCCCTTGGTTCGCTTCTTTTTTCTTTTTTTTTACATGTGTTCAATAGCTGAATATAACTTACCAAATAGTCAAAAAATAATCACACGAGAAAACAAAGGCACCGCTACCGTTTTTTGCGAGTCACAATTTATGTTACTTCCGCAAAATCACAATAACGTAATTTGGAAGAATATACTTTGTTACACCTTTGCCTCTAAATTAAGGGCCAACCTAAATAATTTTTCAAAATTCTATAAAAGAAAGCCAAACCATACCTACCAAGTAGAATTCCTAAATATTTTGTACCATATCTAGCAATGTAGGGTGGGAAATGCGAGTAACCTACAACGATATCTCGGCCACATAATGGTACGTTAGTAATCACATCTTCGCAAGTAAATGAGTTTCTGATAGCATCTTTGAAAGAATAACGTATTGTACACTTATCGTTTTGAATCCATGTCACTTCTGACATGTTTTGCTGTGAAAGCGAGACATCAAATGAAAAGGAGAGTATAACTATCCCAAGCAGCAGTCGGTGGTTTACCATACTGGCGCATTCAATTCCCAAAGCATCCCTTCATTCCAGCAAAGAAGTTTTTTGGTTTCAGAGTTTTAACAGTTGACCCATCAAGAAAGTTGTTTTAGATGTGCTCTGATTTGGGTTCATAAAATTCCTTTGTTTCGCAATACTTTTGTTTTATTCAACATCGTTCGCATAGTATATTGTTGTAAATAAATTAGCTAATTCGAAATTTAATTATCTAATATTTCTGTCTTAATGTGGGAAACAAAGACTTATTATAGGCTACTGAACTAAAATAGCCATTGAAAACAACACCTAAATTAATTTTCTAACATAAAACTTTACGTTTCTACTGAATGTAGAATAATCTATTGTTATTTGTTTGTATGCACAATTTTGGAATAATAAAATAGATTTATGCTAAGATATGAAAAATCAATGGTGAATCTCGTTCAAATTAGTTACAACTGGTCACGTGACGTTATTTCAAACAAAATAAAAATGTCGTCATCCGTGAAAATTATATTTTAAAAATGGCGTCATCCGTGAAAATTATATCTTAAAAATGGCGGGTGGCGAGTTGGTTGAAAATATTCTCAAACTGTGATGTTCCTTCCACTTAGCTTTACCTTTCCAATCCACAATAAAGAATTATACATATTATATGAATTAAGTAGGTAAATAGATTGTTCGAAAACCAGCTGAGCTATGAGAGAGAAAACAGTGAAGAACATTCCTTTTTGGGATCGGGTAATGACCAAATTTACTTTCCAGCTACGGAACCATCCAGGATTTAGAAAAAGTAAATTCTGGGACTAGAAATTTTATCTGTATTGATTCTCGGAAAATTTCGTAAACTTTTTAATCTACGGTAAGAAAAATTGCCTTTCTGTAGTCATTGAGTTTTCTCAGTCAAAATTCGCTTATAAATTTTCTTAAAACTGCAGAATTTAAGGAACCTACAAGTTTCACCGGAGCCTTTGAAATTCAGCTTTATTTACGTCAGCGAAATAATGTCGAAGTAAATAAGGCAATGTTAACCAACGTCGGCAAAATTGTTTTCGTAGTAGTCCATTTCTTTTCGATTTTTCTTTTGCTACTTCCTGTAGGTTTAAAATTACGTTTTATCTATTAATAAATCTTTAAAATCTGTAGAAAACTCTCCAACAATTGTTTAAAGAAATGATTTTAGAACTGCAAAATCACACTTACGTCGGCAAAAAAGTGCCGACATAAACCGTGGATTTTCACATTTACGTCGGCATTAGCAGAATACCGACGCCAATTTTAAAGGCTGCACCGTAAAAGGAACTTTAACCATACGGCGGTACAGAAAACAAATCCTTGCCGTTGTCATGCTCAGTCAGAGTCAGTCTGGTACAGGCTAAAAGGACAACGGTTATTCATTGTAATAAGAAATTCAAAAACTGAGATGCTGAAAAGTCTTTACGGTGGATATCTCCACACCATAGGGTTAGTCAGCAAAATTAAAGTTTTAAACTTCCAGATTCTAAGGTATCAAATGTTCAAAGTTTTAAAAATATTTAAAAAATGGATGGATATAAATTCATAGTTCGTGTTTCAATTCATGATCAGTCGTTCTTTTATAGAAAAGTCTCTTATACGTGTTTGTAAAATCGAGGCAAATTCCATCGAATGCCTCGTTTTTCCAGTCTTTTTTATAAAGTTTTGACAAGTTAACATGAATTGAAACTTAGACACCCTATATTTGCATAAGGTTTATTCTTACAAGAAAACACATTTGCCGAGCAGGATTCTTTGTGATGGATGGATGGTAACTACAGAGCGTTCATGAATGATAGTACCGTATGCGGCGATGCAAAAACTTTTTCCCTACACCGTAGGCAGTATCTTTTTTTTTGTTTCTCAACAACCATAAGTGCTATTTATTGACCTAAAATTTGGACCAGTGATAGACCTTTATAAATAATGAAGAATGGCACCATTTTTTAAATGGTCACGTGATCTGGCGTGTACTTTACAGACTAAACTTGCGCTTTTTAGGGTTTTCAATAACTTTTAACCTACAAAAGGTACTAAGTCCAAACTTTCACTAATACAAGATATTAACAATAGAAACTTATTGCTACTATATTAAAAATTAATTACGTGACCAGCGTATTTTACAGACCAGAATTTGAAAAAATAGATATTTTTCTGTTTGGTCTGTAAAATTTGCTGCGGCGATGGTGTAGTGGTAGACTAGAAATAGTATCTCCTACTTAAATACTTCTTCGAACTTTACGGAGAACGGAACTACGGGAGCTGATTCCCGTTTCCGTATTTCCCCCGTTTTTCCGATATTCCCGTAGAGCGACTTATTAAAGTCTAGTGTAGTGGTAGCATATTCGACTTGTTATCAGAAAGGTCCAAGTTTGATCCCTTGTGCAATGCTATCAGCCCTTTCGGAGCCATTGACTAGGACAGCTAACCGGCTTTAGAGCAACGTTGTTCTCTAATGATAATGTAACTTAGTTATAGTCGGAGAAGCAGAAGAGCCAACCTGTAGGTTAAAATTGCCCTAAGAAAGTTAAACTTCCCGTTACTCACTTACTTTACTAGGAGCAAGAAAACTTTATAATTAAGAGTAATTTTGACATGAATGAATTTCAATATGGTAAAAGTGACACATATATGTGCACATTTAATTTTGCTGACTTGTTCTTCGTGTTAGCCGAAACAAACTATGTTGGTAAGGCTTCAACAAATCTCGTGGACTGTAGAGAGAAAAAAACAAACCGTGGGTCTTCGCGTAGCACAGTACGGTGAAAATTGGTTTACAGAGCCGTAATGCTAATGCACAAATTGGAGTGACCAGGGGTCTGGTTCAATTGTTTTATAACAAAACTGCACGCGGAAAGTACGAGGAAATCCGCCCATCCACTCTTTAACTTTCTTAAATCTGTACCGACAATTTTGACTCGTTAAGTTTTGTGTAAACGAAGTCATCTTAATCTATGCACACACAATATCATGACAAAGAAAGTTCAAACTTAAGAACAAACGGGGCATATTTATATATACATGGGTGAAAGGATGACAAACCATGTAATCTAAATGACGAATTATACAAGAAAGAGGAAACAGCGATGAACAAAATGGTAATTTAAAAGAGGAGGTACACCTTTAGAGTACACATACTGTTTTCTTTATTACCACTTATCTTTTCTATATATGCCCCTAAGTCAGTCAGCTACGAAAGTTGAGGTAGTTTTTTTTTTCTATTTTTGATCGCGGATATTTCCTTTATAAGGAAGTACCATACTATAATTGTACTTCGTCATTTCATTCAATTGGCTGAGCAACCAGCATCAACATAGCTAGGAAACCTGGCTCTGACTCTTTCGCCACCCAAAACACCACACAAAATATATAAAGTTGACAGCCAAAAATGTGAATTTTCTCTAGGTTTTATATAAAAAGTGCGGAACGGCGCATAAAGAGAGAATACAAAGCCAGGTTTCCTAGCTAGCATTAACACTGGTAAAGAGATATTGTAAAGAGATTGTTCATACTCGAAAGTAAAAAGAGATCTAATATAGCTAAAGATAAATGTCATTAAATATGTCTGTCTTTGTCTTTTTACGCTACATTACAGAACTGTTTTAATGTTATAGCATATCATATTATCAAAGGCAAGAAAATGTTGAGCTTCAGAATCTTTGTCTGCGCAACATCCCACCTTGCTCTACTTCGCTTTTTAAGCGAATTGCCGCTGCGGTGGTCTGTAGGCAATACTCTGTTTTCTTGGGTTCTAACCCCCGAAAAACTGGGGGACTGAGTGCGCATGCGTATATATTTGTAAACAAAACACCGTGCGGAACATCCGCTTATCCGAGATTTAGATTTGTAGTCTCCAGTCTACTTGAATCCAAAAAAGCAATAGTATTGCCTACAGACCACCGCAGTGGCCATTCGCTTAAAAAGCGAAGCAGAGCAAGGTGGGATGTTGCGCAGACAACAGAATCTAAGCTAGACTTTAACGTAAAAGTAATAAACTTGTATTCCATATAAGGCGCGATAAGAAGATCAAGAACACAAGTGATATTGCGTAAAAAAAGAGTCCTTATTGATGCACTTCGGTTTTGTTGTCATGACAATAAGTTTTATAGTAAACACGCGTTTGTTTAAGGGTAACGTATTTTGAAATTCATTTATACATGGAAATTCTTTCATATTTTCGTCAAAACTTTGGGTTAGTTCGCTAGGCGTCAAATATCAAAGACTGCCATAAACCTTTCATTCAACCCCTAATCTATACTGTATAAATAATATAGAGATTATATTCAATGTATATTATGACGTATGTGGCACAAATTCGGATGACACACAACACAGGACAACTTTTATTGGGGATATTAAGGGTTACTAAGGTTTAGTCAAAGAGTGATAGGTGATATGTATAAAGATAACTGATAGTAGGTTGTTATGGAAAGGTTATGTGCTTATTAGGAAAGACCACAAAATTACTATAACGGTGTGGGCGTTTGTACAAGAAATATCGTGATATCACGTTGTCTAATATGAACAGCATGGTGTTAAACAAAATGCTCATGTCTGAGTGTTCAACTTTTGCATTTACTCAAGCATATGCAAATTGTGGGGGAGTGTAGTAACCTCTTACTAGGCGTGGGGGAGTGTTGTACATTTTATAAAGTCGTTGGTTGCGACCTAGGTGTCTTTTAAGATGATGTAATGCATGAGTCTACATTTCTAAACAACAAGGAAGGTGAAGGGGTTGGGAACCAATAAAAAACCAGCAGCTAAATTAATTGCATGTCCTTATAAGGAAGCAAGACTTGAGTGGAAAATTCATTAAAATCAAGCGTTGGTTTATGCGCTCCTTCGTAGACGCACTGTAACTGTGCCCTAACAACAAAAGTGACGAAAACCATCTATGAAGGAGAATTTCCTTAACAAACGACTAGTTTGAGCGAAACTTTCGCGTGTTGCTATGAAAGAATAAGTTTTGATAGAAAAGATATCGGAAAGATAAATAAAACACGAAGAAAAGTAGAAACATCTGTCTGACAAACAACACCGAAAAACAGAAAAACAAACTAAGAGTATCATGTAAACATGAAGATAGATAGACGTTGGAGTTTTCTTCTTTTTGAAGTACACCGTCTTGATTATTTGCTGACAAAACCGAATTGCTAATTTCCTTTGTTTGAATAAAGGAGGCAATTAATTTCGGACAAAATCCCACTGCGCTCTTGATCATAAAGAAAAAACCGAGCCATCGAGAACAGAACATTTTGTTTTCTTTCTTTGATGGAGATTATCGAGACAACACGAACTGACTTGCTGAGCAAGTTTTTTTTTCTATTCTATTGTTTGCATTGAATGACGTCATCTCAAAGCTTTTTAATCATTTAGATGTAGGAGATAGATAAATAAATCGCGCCAAGGAAGAAACAGCTTTAGTTTTAAAGTGAACACTGATTGATCGTGAGTGTTCGCGTATACGGTTCGAATTTGCAAGTGGGCGACAAATTGTGAACGAGCGAACAAGAAGGAATTGTGGAAAACACAAGGTAATTTCCATAATGGTTCAATTATGTTTGTAAAAAATATCTTAAACAAACACTTTGTTTCTATGTTTTCATATAATGATAGTGGTGTTCCACAAAAACAAACCCACAATTATAACAACCAAAGATGTGATATAGTGGTTCTGGCACAGGGAAAAGTTCAAAATGATTCATCACTTATGTTTCTCTGTTCAAACATTTTGTTTTACACCGGGCTAGTCTTGTTTGTTCAGTTTACACTGAATAAAGTGTATATGATTGTAGAGAGTATATAAGGTCTTCACAAACACAAAACTTTGCATAAAAAATGCAGTGGCATTCAAAATGACAGAATGGATTTGATATTATACATAATTTTAAAGTTTAATATATACGGTATTGAGGTTTTGAATGCAACGATTATTAATTGGCTACTGGTATCAAGTGAATTCACTTGATTGTTTTAACAGTTTTAAAGCAAAATTCTCTTAGATATGTTTGTAAGATCGAGGCAAAGTCTTGATTTGTTAAACAAATCAAAAGAGAACTTTTCTGTTAAGGTTATATGATGAACTTGTTATGCAAGAAACAGCAAATGAAAACACAAAAAATTATTCATAAATGCTTTAATGTTTACAATATCCTTTAATTTCGAAATTTCTTTATTTTCCAGATGACAAGATATTTGTCTGAAGTTTCCGGGTATTACGGCTGCACGTGGAAACAAGAGAGAAGAATGGGTGACCAACAAATGAATTACCACACCATGACACAACTTTTACAACAGCGTGACTCGCAGTGTCGCAAGCTACGATTGCACAGCTTGTTTGAGAACATGCCAGAAAAGGACGCTATAACGGAAAATTATTCACCTTCGGCAGTACGTAAGCTACGAGCAAAATCCGTACCTCCGCTTCAGGATATTTATGAAGACACTATATTCTATCCTTCCAAGTGGGTATCTCCTTGTTTAACAAGAAAACAACGGAGAGAGATTATGAGCCACAGGAACGATATGAACAACAACAACAACAACAACAACAACAACAACAACAACAACATTAATAAGAATGAGAACAATAAAATGAGTGATAAAAGCAATGGAAATATAACGAACAATAGTGTGAGTGCATTACGAGCAACTGAAACGTTCCATTCACCAAAGTCACGACGTAAGAACTTTGCAAAGCATTTATTATCAGCATTACCTGAAGATAAAATGACTCGGTCTTTCGAAGAGTCCATTAATGAAACTAGCGAAGAAGATGAAGAGGGTAATACGACAGTTGTTCGACGTCGACGCTGTAGTGACGACAGAAAAAAATTTCGACCTAGGTCCTGGTCGCACTGAATGGAATGACGTCATTGGTTTAAGAGATTGCATTATAGCAGATAGCTGTCAGCAAATTTGCAGTTGGATCAAAGGAATAATAATAATCCTTTCTCAGATAAATCCACTGGGGGATTATTTTCTCTCTATTCTGTCCGTGCGACAACTAATATGACTGACTGAAGAGGTTTAGCATGCAT
Source organism: Mitrocomella polydiademata (assembly GCA_036023255.1). NCBI lineage: Eukaryota > Metazoa > Cnidaria > Hydrozoa > Leptothecata > Mitrocomidae > Mitrocomella > Mitrocomella polydiademata. The sequence goes on from JAYRBV010012026.1 coordinate 7,653, forward strand.
ACGCTGGGTGGCTTGCAAACTTGTTGTTGTTGTTTTGCCATCCCAAGATAGAAAAGTTGTTTTGGTAGACGTACCTCACAACACTTGTTTACACAACAAACAAACAAATAAATACAACAACAACATCGACGCGTAGACGTCCGTTATCAAGTGAAAGACAACAAAACAATCTTGATGATCCAGTTGCATCGCCATGGGAGAAGATTAAGAATTGATTTTTATTCAGATATCAGACAACCATATGATAAAAAGACTTATTTTTAATATAGTTCAAATACTTTTGAACGAATTACACTGTATATACATGTACATAGGTTTAATAAACATAGATAAAATCTACTTTATTATTGTAAATATAAATTTGTGCATAAAATATTTTTGTATTTATTATGATGATATATATGCAAAGCAGAATATTGAAAATAAACTATGAATAAAGATTTTAATACAAACACAATGAAATTAAGAATCAGCTGTCTATTCTATGAGTTCATGCTAAGTCAACACGAATATTCCCGCCAACTGCCTGTCCTTTTTCTACACAGTATGGATGCAGTTGAAGGTTGACACGCGAATAGTATATTGTGCAAGCTTAAGAGAAAAACTCATATTCTCAGACTTTTGATATTAACCTTAAATTTGTGATGCTCTAGCTATGTGGATTTTTTTGTAAATAGAAACACCACCGTCTATAAATGGAACAAGTGCTTATCAAAAACTTCAAAAACATCAATTAGGAAAATGTTATCGAACCAATCTAAATCTCATTTCATGAAATGGAAGCTTACATAGGATAATTGTTGAGATATAACTATGGTTGTCATAGCAATAAACTGACAGCAGGTGCCAAAGACATGCAAAAAAATGAGATCCATAATATATTCAAAGATCCTGTTTTCTTTTACCGTTTTAAATCTTCTTTATATCTTCAACAACTACTATCAATATAATTTGACACAAAATAATTATGTTTTATCAACAGGAAGTAAAATTTTTAGGCAAATATTTTTTATGGAGGTAAAATATTGAAGATAAGACTATTCGAGTCCTCCCATTAAAAACATCCTTTTTGTTTTGCCTAATAGGAAACCAGGACTGGGTTTAAAAGCACTCGATGTTGCTTATGATTTAGAATAAAAGAACAAAATATGTTGCAAATGGGCCAGTAAGACTTCCAATAATAGCTCACAAAATTGCATCGTAGTTATCTTTAAGAGCTTTTTTCAGAATGGCATCTATCCAAGGGATAAACTGTTTCTTCCTAATTTTATGTTTTTTGGTCAGATGAAAGTTAGAAAAACATTGTGGAGAAGTACATTATCCAACGGTCAGATAGTGACCTCCCCCATCGAGGCTCCTTTCGCTTTCAGTCATTTGGTATTACTTACAGACAACACTGTCAACACTTACATGTCATAATCAAGTGTTAGGATTACAAAATGTCAGTCACATCAACAAACTTTCATTTGGACAAAAAGCCTTTTTTCTTAATTAAACGATAACCAAAGGTCATGATGATGCACAAAATTTGGGATTTTTTTTTTTGCTTGTCAATGATGACAATGATCAACAATACATCCACGTGAATGCAACGAGATTCATAAACAATTTGCAAGCGATGACAAGATTGGGCAATATCAGCCATAATCTGACATACGATGAGGTATAAGAGGTTTTTCTGCAATTAAAATGAGGTCTCGTAAATATGCTCCTAATGAGAGAAGAATGATGCAAAGACTGACAGAATAAATCACTTAAATTGTGTCAACGTCAGCAATAATAGCATCTTTGGATTACTTTGTTGTTGTTGAGATCATTATCTTTAATGATTTATCTACGAAACTTAAACCCGCAGCACATTTCAACTTATGCCAGTTCATTTTTCCTTGTCAAATAAAAAAAACGGTTATGGATTTTTCTAGTCTGATTTGCATACAATGGAGTTGTCTTGACATCATACAAATGTGTTTTTATCAAGGTCTGACTAGAATTTCTTGATGGAAGGAAAAGTAGTCACACTGCAAAATAACACCGAGCATAGAGAGAAACCTCGTCGTTGATAACAGCGAGTAAACATTCAGTTTCTCTTTCATAACAATGAAAGGAGGAAATTAATGCGTGTAATACGACCACGGAAATCCTAGACAAGTGGTTTTGTAAACGAGAGAGAAAGTGCTTCCCTGTCTTCTATTCTGGTTGTTGTAAAAAAAAATGCTCCTACAATTACAGTGGGAAGTTTATTAGGAAGATTAAGTAAATACTGTTATATAAAACAAATCTCGATTATGTGTGTAGTCCTCCCACATCGGAGTCGTTTCGTCAAAATCGATCATTTTCTCTGCAGCCCCAATCAATAATTTGGTGATTATTGTACACGAAGGCGGGGAAAATATTACATTCATATTGCACAATATCAGTCCATCTCGCTCAGTACGAGGTAAATTACAGCATTATTATGGTGGCTGGAATAATTGGAAGTCATTAAATTTTGTGGCAATACGAAATTGAAAGTTCAAGTTTCTGTTCCTTGCAGGCGTTCTACATGTATGACGTAATGCTTTCTCTATAATCCAATCACATTAATGCGCAATCTGATTTGCGTGTGATGTTCTTACGAGGTAACAACAGCGCATTGCAATAACAACTTTGAACGAAAACCTATCTTCCCCGTCCGTCGTCAATAACTAACAACATGACACGTACTATTTTCACTTTCGGTCACGTAACAAAAGCTCCCTTGAAGGTGGTAACTGTTTGAATCTGGAGATGCAATCAGGAGAATTGATATCAAATGTCTGATAATAAATGATGTCATCGCGTAATTCCTAAAAGTAACAAAACAAAATTATGTCAGGCCCAATCATCTTTGTCCTACTTGTCCAACCATGTAGCATATATTTCGCGTTTCAATTCATGATCAGTCATTTTTTTATAAAAAAGTCTCATAAATGTGTTTGTAAAATCGAGGCAAATTTAATCAAATGCCTCGTTCTTCCAGTTTATTTTATGAGGTTTTGACAAGTCAAGTGAACATGAATTGAAACTTAGACACCCTCGTAGAATTGTAAAAGAGGAATTTCCCGACGATTTATTGGTAATCAATAATTAGTAGATTTCATCCTCATTTGGTCGATATTTGTTAAAAGAAACCGATAGCATTTTGATTTTTTTGTGCTGATGTAGACAATCTACTATAAATTTTTACTCATTTCGTTTCGTGGAACAAATTATAGTCACACTTTGTTTTCCCCTCATCCCAAACCGAGTGAAGAGATGATAATTTAATTCTCCCTTTGTTCGCTGTTTCACAGAAAACGTAATCATCATAAATCCGTAAACACCAATGCAATTAAAGAGGCCAGGAAAAACAATCTGCTTAAAATTTTCTGCAAATGTCATCAAACTAAAGCGTAAAACGTTGATTACTTTGACTTCGAATCCGCTTTCGTTTTCATACTCCATTTTCTAATAAAAAACTTGTAAAACCAAAATGGTAGTTTTTCCTGATTTGACGAAACAAATTCCTCAAAAATGTGTGATTACTTTTTAACAGGCATTCCTTGAATACCGCGAGACATGTAAACCACCATGTGCTAGCAATGGTTATAAAACTCAAATTCATTATTATTTCCTGCAAATCTAAATGTTACGTCCTTTAAATTCATCATTGGTTGAATATTGATTTTTATTAGGAGAAATTCCAAGGAAATTTACAATCTCAGCAAACTGGTTATAAAACTCAAATTCATTATCATTTCCTGCAAATCTAAATATCCTTTTAACTTATCATTAGTGGGGGTGTTAACCTCTTGATGCTAAAACGGTCAAAGTTGGATATTGATGTTCCCTAAGAGCTGCTAAATTCATCTCAATAAATTGACTATTATTTTTTCTACCCTCTATTGGGAAAACTTGACTGGCATTTGAAAAAATATAGCGATGATAAAGAAATCCACGAAAATTTTGTTTTTGATACCTATTAAGGTAGTATATCTGATCCGTTGCTTCAATCTTGTGTCATTTCACGCGGATTTCATATCGGATGAGTGGATAAGCGGCTATTTAATTAAAAGAACCTTTCAATCCTTCCTTCTATAATTAGTTGTGACTTTTTTTAATACCGTGCCTCAAATAACTCTCCGTTGAAGTGAGTGGAAATTACGCTAATCCGTCCGTCCTCAATTTAGTTGGACTGTTTGTTGATATTGAAGTTTGACTCAAACTTTCAGTTTTCAGTAGAACCGTTTATTTCATGAGTTGTGATTTTTTAATACCGTGCCTTGAATAACTCTTCGATTGAATGGGAATTACGCTAATCCGTCCGTCCTCAATTTAGTTGGACTGTTTGTTGATATTGTACCTAGTTAATTTTAGCTCCATATTTTCTGTAGAGCCGTTTCTCATTTCACGATACGCTTTGAAGTGAGTGGGAATTAGGCTAATCCGCCCGTCCTCTTTATATGGACTGTTTGTTGATATTGAAGTTTAACTCAAACTTTCAATTTTCAGTAGAACTGAGGTATATGAATAAAGTGCAATTTTGAACACAACGACTCTCTGTAAACATACACCGGATACTAAAGATTCCCGGGGATCAAAATTTATTATATTTAATCGAGTTAATCAGAGATGATTAGCTCTGATATAATATACTAACACCAGTGAAGATTCTCGATAAATTTACTTCTGATGTTTAATTAAAACCCTTGTTGTTAAAAACTTTTAAATGACATCCAGGCTACAGTGGTAGCATGCAAATGAGTGTCTTAAGAATCACATGTTGGTTTTTCGAAAGCATCGTTTTTCGTGGATTGAGTATCAAACCGTTAACTTTATTCAAATATTCACCGCAGTTTTCCTGAACACATAAATTAATTTCCCTTCTGTTATCTGACGCGCATAAATATCTTCCTTTTTATCTGACTCGCATGAATTATTTTCCTGTTATCTGACTCGCATGAATTATTTTCCTTTTATCTGACTCGCATAAATTATTTTCTTCTTATCAACTGAAACGCACAATTTCTCTTTCTATCATTTGACGCTTAAAAATTAATTGTCTTCCTTTCATCTGACGCGCATAAATTATCTTCCTGTCATCTGATTCGCATGAATTATTTTCCTTTTATCTGACTCACATAAATTATTTTCTTCTTGTCAACCGAAACGCACAATTTCTCTTTCTGTCATTTAACGCTTAAAAATTAATTGTCTTCCTTTCATCTGACGCGGATAAATTATCTTCCTGTCATCTGATTCGCATGAATTATTTTCCTATTATCTGACTCGCATAAATTATTTTCTTCTTGTCAACTGAAACGCACAATTTCTCTTCCTGTCATTTGACGCTTATAAACTAATTGTCTTCCTTTCATCTGACACGCATAAATTATCTTCCTGTCATCTGAAGCGCATAAATCATCTTCCTGTCATCTGACGTGAATAAATTAATTTTCGTCATCTGACGCACGTGGTATAGAGAGTTGTCCAAAGTCAGTCATTCAGCGACACAAAATGACGAACGATTCACGAAAGATTTCAATCGAAAAATGTTCACAAACAGAACACCGCCTGTCCTACTTGAAAAACTATATTTTTGATTGAACTTTAAACAAGTGCTTACTTGTTCAAGGAGAGAAGATTAATTCAACCGCGACCACAAAAAGATATACTAACTTTATCTTTTAACTTCAGGATCCCATCAAGCATTGATTGCCTTTCATCGGTCTTGTTATTTCCCATACCCTAAAAGTCAAAACAAATAAATAATACTTAACGAAAAAGACAAACTGAACATGAAAGCTGACTAAAAGGTTGCACCGACAAAACCGGCATTTGACCGACTTGGTTTTGCCGACAACAAATCTTGAATGACTCTCCTCATTGTGGGATTATCAATAAAAAAAAGATGTTTGTATCTTTGACACAGAAACAAGTTTATTTTCTTCTGATAATCATGTCGGAAAAACTCTCGTTATTAAATTTTTCACTCATAGTCCTATTAGAGGCTTACCGCCAACTTCGAAGACGTTGGACAGAACAAACAAAAAATCCATAACCGTGTAAAAAACAAACGTTATTTTTATGGCCATAAATTAAAGACGTGAAAACAGTTCATTTTAATAACTATTTACTAAAGTTAAAACAACTCATTCTTGGTGCAGGACCATCGTAACAACCCCTAAATTTTTCATGTTCCAGCCCCCTATAGACATGTTCTATTTCTTGAATACGTTTTTAAAAAAATCGTGTTTTACACGTGACACTACGCGTGAATATTTTTCTCAGCTGTTTTCAAGACACCTTTCAGGATCAAATTATAATTTTTGACTATAAGTATGGCTTGCGAGAGAAAATTAAAGTTTCTATATTTCTTTAATCTATCGCTTGGTTTTAGTTTCAAATGCAAATTTCCCACCAATCAGTGTACAGAGTAGAAAACTTATTGGGTTGCCTATCGTTCCCTTAGTCGTATCACCTCATTTTGATATGGCGGGGAAAGAAATCGATCGTCAAACTTAGTTAGTTGTCAGGGTATATTTAGAACTACAGAGAGTCCGTAAATGATTTGTCCCGCATTGTGTATGGAAAATGATTTAAAACGTATTTATGGTCAAAAGTTATCTGACATGAAACAATTAAATGAATTATGATCATTACT
>JAYRBV010012026.1:14413-24419 GCA_036023255.1 Mitrocomella polydiademata
ATGGAAAATGATTTAAAACGTATTTATGGTCAAAAGTTATCTGACATGAAACAATTAAATGAATTATGATCATTACTTATGGTAAAGATTGACAACTCTTAAATATACAAATATTAAGAGGATTATTCAACATCTAATTTTACACACAAGGTGCTAATCATTTATGGAGGCTCTGTAGCACTATGAGTAATTGATTGATTTACTGGAAACTTAATTTGAAGTCCTTTTATTTGGTCTGTATTCACGAGTTCTAAATGCAGGTATGAGGCATTCAATAAAAAGTTTAGGACTTTTTGTTATCAAAATGAGATTAAGAACTTCTAAAATAAAAGTTTGACAAGAAATTACAGCGACTACAATAATTACTGCGGTGGTGTCAAATCAAAGATCAGTATAGGCAGGACTGGTCATACTCCGTATACTCATGATGAGTGGGACAACGGATAAGTGAGTGAGGCCAGTATTTCCGGGTCCTTGGACTTCCATAAACTTTATACAATGGCGATTTTAAGTAACTTTTAAAGTATTTTGTGATAGAAATGGAATTATGAAAACTTCATTAAAATAAAATGATATCTGGGAAACGATAAGTGAGTGGGATGAGTTTGCATTTGACCTTCACAACCTTAAACTTTTATCTAGTTGGTTGGATTTTACAGGTCCAGAGGGCGTCCCACTCAATGAGAATATTATACTATATTCATACTTGAAATGAAAAACTATGACAGTGACGTCAAAAAATGAAAAGGTCTGGATGAAAAAAAAAATAGCAAATACCTCCTGTGCTTCTTTAGATTTTGTGATATTAAATATATATTGGGAAATGTGATGAACAGCTATCAAGTAAAATATTGGGCACCAACTTTTCCTAAAGAAATAAAAATGAAAATAAAAGGTTGGGTCAGTTTAAAAGAAATGGTCATCATAAAACTCGCCCTTCTTTTCCATTACGAGTGTAACGTAAATTAAATATAAAGTTCGCAATACTTCTTCTAATACAGAAAAAAGATTTTCTTCTTTAAATTTTGTGCACGTCATTCGAACCATGAAATATTGAGCCCTACCTAAGCATCTATTCGGTCACCCATTTCCGTCAAAACGACCCGACGTCATAAGTAAAGATGAACTTATCGGACAGCGTCAAACAAATTTTTTTCATAATGGACAATCCAGTGTCAGAAATTTTTTTGGTCACCTTCAAAAAAATCCCGTAATTTTTTCCGTCAGTTTACCCTAGGATTGTGCAAGAACTTCTCAAAAATACTTCTCTACCTTTGTCCGAAATGGTTTAATAAACTTTCTCATTTGGAATAATTGGTATATATAGTTGTATTTATACAATACATAGGATTTTTTAAACTATATTATTAGGTACACTGAAAGCTTTAGAGGTGCTACCTGACATCTTTTAAAGGATGCTACTGAGGTCGCTATCAGTTTCTACGCCTTTTTGGAACTCTGATTTAAGATGCCAAGTTCAGCATCCCTAAAGACAATTCATTATCACCTCTATAAGGCTTGCTTTATGAGGCTGCATAATCGTAATCGCGTCGAATTCAATTCTACAAACGTGTACTTATGAATATAAGCAACTCTAAAGACAGTGTAGCGTCTTTGTCTTATGCCCAGGCCGGTCCAATTACATCAGACAAGGCGATTGTGCGGTCATTCAATGCAGGTCTAAGAGTGCTTCATTTTACTTAAGTTGAGAATGAGTACTTAAATCGAGTCACGAAATTCTCACAGAAACTTGCAAATGATAATAAACAATAATGCCTGAAACACTCACTTGAGACGAGAAGTAGTCAACATAAGAAAGTACAAGCGAATCATTTCAAGCTCTTCTTGGTCGGACGCAAGAAAATTTTTCACATTTACCATTACCTAGAAAAAGAAAATTAAACTTACGGCTTTGACAAATACTCAAGAAATAGACTTTTTCCGAATTACCGTTTATACAGAGATTCCTAAAATCAATCATCGTTCTCATGAAAAATTTGCAAGTGCCCATAACATCTCTGCGAATTTTGGTCTTGTGAGCAAAAATAAACCCGCGCAAAAACCGTGAATTTTTGTCGCCCGCAAAATGAAATCCAAGGATTTTCAAGACAAAACATACCTAAGGGTGCTGCACTTTTATTATGCAATGGACATTCGTTTACTCCTTGGAGACTCGTTTATACATGAAACCGAGATTGACTTACCTTGGGAATCTACATATAATAAATGTTGAATTTTAATGGTTTTGCACGTTTGAATTCTACAAAACTTACTTTATTGAGGGGTATTGGAAACACACGCAATATTGAAGTGTGTTCGGTCCATATAGCCCTTCGATAGCTCATCTTGTAGCAAAGCTGCATTGATATGAGTAAAATATTAGCAAAGAGATGGTCACCATAAGATACTGAGAGATATTGTTCCAACAAACCATTGTATCTAAAAATCATTAAAAAACAACAACTTAGTAATACCATTATTGAGGAATGTCTTTACCTATGATAGCCTTGTCAGTCCTATTGACCTGCTATCGATGAGGGTACCTAGTAATGAGATGTTTATCCTCATCATGTCCACAAAACAGCAACAGTTTCTAACGACATTTTAAAGCAATACGCTAGAGATTGAGCTGTGGGTCTTAAAAACAATTGATAGCCAAATAATTGTGATTCAAATAATTACGCATCTTATCATATTCATATTCAAAGCCTCTCTATTATTTCCGTTTGGTGTACAACTATTTTGGCTGAAATCAATTTTAGTTATAACACATTAGTGAACTTACAAATCGTAAAACGATGAAATTCCAGGCAGATCTTTTTCTAGGTTCAAATAGGATAGGAAGGGTGTCGACGTGTAAACAGATACTAGTGATACCAATAAAGATGTCATACTTTCTTCTTTATATAAATCCCCTTCTATGAAATGCAGAAGAAAAAGAAATTGATGAGAGTAACCAATTTCATATCCAGAGACACTTCGTTGCGTGTACCTACCTACACTTGCATAGCATAACGTATTTACGAAGTAACCAGAGCCGAAAGCACTTAGTAAGGGGGTGGTTGTAATTCATAAGGGATAAGTATAATGCTTAATATCCATCACCCGGGTGTCACGTTCAAAATGGTACCTTTAGCTATTGAGAAGCTATCTATTGCGCGACGTCAAAAAATACTAGTCAATGAAGGAAGTAATTTCAGGGAAAATAATCAGGGGTCTATTGAGGACCCAAATAGCGTGTTACCTACCTGTTAAAAATACACACATAAGTCGCGTTAATCTCAGAGTTTCGTCAACTCCACTCAAAAGAGAAGGTTTTGTTACCTCCAACAACAAAATGAATTGTAAACAGTCTCTCAACACATTCAAAGCATCCTCAGAGGCTTTGGAAATAACTTTGCCCGATAATTCTCTAAAACACAAAATATTCAAAGGTATTCTTTAGTGGGTTTAGAAAACTTCTTCTTGGATAAATACGTAGAAAAGCCCTTTGATTTTTTGGGAGCTTTGCCGAATAAGGAGAAGTTTGCTAAAAGAAATACTCACAAACTCATAGCTTCATTATATAACTGAACCATAGGGTAAAACATCCAATCAGAGGGTAATATCTTATTCCCGAGAGATGGTTTTAGAAGCGAAACGATTTCTTTTTCTTCAATGGTCTGTGATCTATACAAAAAAGAAGTGACCGTTCATACGACGTTGACAAGGCGTTGTTGAAACGTCTAAATTAGATCGTACGGTGCAAGAAGGGGTGTGTTTGCGAAATAACTTTTCACTCTTCAATACGAAAACGCCTATTTTACAAATAAAAGTGAAAATATTTGAATTCTAAAGCATACCCATTGGAAGGGAACAAGTTCATTTGGTACATTGATCCGATCCTTTGTAAACGTTCTCGAGCTTCCTTCAGCTGTTCATCTATCTTCTCCTTTAAATCACTCGCAGCGCTTTCACAGAGCCATAACACGTACTGGTTCAACCTAAGACAGTTTGGAAACAATTAGGTAGACCTTTCCCGAAATACCGTTTATACATAGGATACCTAAACACTATCCTCGGAAGAAATATTTACACGTGCTCCTATCATCACCATTGGCGAAATTTGTTACTCCCCTGAGACTCAATTACATGATGAAGTCGAGATTGAACTTAGGAATCTACATTATAAACGGTATCTTGGGAAAGATCTATTCTGAGAATTTTCCCTAAGATTGGATAAGAATAAAAATTTTGACGTTTCAGCGAACTTAAAAATGATGGAGAACAAAATTTTTTACAGGATGTTTCTTAGATTTTGATCCCTTCAAGTACACTTTTTGATGAACGACTATACAGAATGGCCCACGAAAACGGCATCATATTTTTTTTTGAAAATCACTTTAAAATCCCTACATGTAACTATAGAGCTAGTAAAAGCAGCAACTCTTGATAATGTTAAAAAAATCTTTACCGAAGTATTTTGTTGTTAAAGACAACATTTTTCATGACATCTACTACAAGTTGTTCATCTCCTGGTTGAGTGAGACAGAGTAAGCGAGATGCGACTTCGAGGAATATGTTGTTAACTTCGTGTCCTATTTCATCAAAGTTACACGAGGTTATCTGAAAAAAACAACTCAAGTTAAGGTAATTTAATAATATAAGTGCATTGAACTAAAATTAGAACATGCATCTAAGTAAAAAGCCCAGTACACAACCGGGGAACGGGAAACAACGTGAAATACAGTTGCCTAATGCACACCGTATCAAACTATCAGGAAAGCAACCGTTCGTGACTACTGCTAAATCAAATGTTGTTTTCCTTAAAATATTTAGCCCGAGAAATATTCCTGGTTCATGACTGCAAGTTCAAAAATTAGCATTAGCAATAACCAAAATTCACTTTTATTTTAAGAATCTTTGTTATATAAGAAAGGATGAATCTGCGACAACTCAAAGTGGAGATAGATCTCAATACACATAATTCTGTCGTTATCGCAGTCGGTTATTTACTTACAATACGGTGATAAATGGCAATACAATGATGAAATGTTAGAAGCTCTATTCGTGTTGATATAAGCTTAGTGCATCTCTATAAAACAAAGAAGCAAAAATATTGAAATCAATCGGGGAACTTAGCTTAAAATCGGCTTCAGTAGAAAACTTGGAATACTGAAGATAGGTTTGATAACCTTGAAATAACAACGAACCTTGTGATTACCCGACTCAATGAAACACCCCAACCAAGCCATGATGGCAGGGGAAACAATAAACTTCTTGACCTAAAAATGAAAAATTTGTTGTTCACGACTGTGAGCTTCGCTTAGTATTTTTCATTCAAATAAAGGATTTTAAACAAAGATGCCGCATGTGCACACAGACAGACAGGCAAATGCCTTGACAAGGGTTAACATATATGTAGATGTAACTGTAAACTCTCTTTACAAATCAGATCCTATAAAAGGTACACTTTGTTCAACCCAAAGGAACTACCTCCTTCATATTCCGATATGATTGGCGAGGTATTAAGAAATTCATTGTAGGCTGGCGGGAGAAAAGAAATGTGAATTATACTTTACTAATCAGCTGTTTATTGATTGAAATCATCTCCAATATGGTTTTCATCAATGATTGCACGAGAATTTGAGGTGAATTGGCTGACAACAAGGGTATTGAATCATAGGAGAAGCAATTTGTTCCAAATGTAGAAAGGTTTACTAACTCTCTAGTAATTCTCTCCTCTTCTTTGACAACAGCTTTGAAATCTGAGTGTGAACTAAGTAAAAGAAAAGCCATTATTTGCAGTGATAATATTAACCAGTAACCCCCTGTTACTATTGCAATGAAAGTTGGAAATCAATCAAATGAAATCTTTGGAAGTAAAATTTGGCTGGTATTTTAAGAGGAACATCAAAAACTTCAGAGTGCAATAAACAAAGGGTTAACTTGTACCTTGCATCTGAAAGTAACCGTTTCAGCAGATTGGAGTCGATCATTTCCTGGATGTTTTCTTCCCAAAACTTGGAAACCTCATCAAGTAATGTGACGGGATGGGTTATACTCACCTACAGTAAAAAGTATTGTTTAACGATTAAAATAATCAACTTTCTATATCATCATCATCTCTAAAGACCATAAACTACTCATTTTCATTTCATCCATAAAAGAGGTACTAAAAACTCATGAAAACACTTTATAAATACAAGGCATATTATAGATCACCAAATAGGCAAATCTTATCCAGAAAAATTTCATTAATTCAATTATCCAGAAAACTTTTATTCGATTATTGGTGGTTAAAATTAAAATGCTTCCAAAATGGTAGCATTTTGACAAACTTACAGAGAGGAGACAACGAAAGTAAAGAAAGGATCTTACCATGCAGTTTTTACTTTTGAAGTATTGCATACAGCACGAGAGAAGTGAGCTCAAATATAATGGATGAGTGACCTTTGAAAATAAGCAAACGTCATGTATAAGAGTGTTGAAAACAAAATATTCATGGGTTACAGTTGCAATCTATGTTTTTGAGAGCTGTGAATGTCAGATGATACTTCAATAGTGAATAAATCATGGGAATTTTGTAATTCCATCACGAAAAAGAATAGCCATTGCAATAATTAGAAGCCCAGAAAAATTAAGTTTCTCAACTAAAAGCTTCCTAAAATCCTAGCTTCCTGGTAATATGTCTATCCTGCCCAGTTTTCTAAGAGTTTTTTGTTTAATTTATAATTTCTTATTATTTACTTCCTTGTAAGAAGAACTAAACACTTTCTGAACGCATAAAAAATAATAATAATAAATAATATTTTGTCACTAACTTTCTCGTCCTTCATAACATTCTCCAGCACTTTTCGGAAGTTGAACTGTATCATTGGGATAAGACCTTCTATAAGACTCCAGTCAATATTCTTCTTTTGAGCTGTTACAATAATCTGCTGAATCAGCAAAACCAAGGAGGCGGAGGGCGCATCTTTTATGTTTTTAGAATTTGTTGAACAACTTTGAAGTTGTTTAATCAGTATAGAATACAAGTCTCTAAAACAGGGAATAATATCTTTATACAATAATTGTTCTGGGCAAACTAACTGAACCAAATATTGTAAACAATAATTATTAGAGAAAGAATCAATTGTTTTAGTTATGTTACGAAAGTAGTTGAACAGCACCAAATCTGCTTATTATTTCCATAGTATGGGACTACACTCTTGGTCCTTTCCTTCGACTCTGGAGTAACAACAGTCCGAAGCAAAAAGATGTACCATAATTCTTACCTGACTAATTCAACTGATAGACCATATGTTAAAAGAACCGTCCAAAGTTTACATGTGTGAATGTAAACATTTTCTTCTCCGCCAAATGAATACGATGAAAAAGTTGCTGCAATGAATTCAATCAATTTTGAATGAGATGATATCTATGAAGTGAAGTGCATTAGCTGATAATGATCTATTAACAGTTCAACACTACATTTTATGAATAGAAACCAGTATAAAACCTTACCATATTGTGAGCCATATTTTTTCCAGCAGTAAAAATGATCCGAAAGAGCCTCAAAACTTCATCTGCTACAGCTCGGCTTTTAGACAGTAAACTAACAAGAGTTTGAATCATACTAGGGTACTTGTAGACTTCATAAGCAACTTCTTTATTGTGTTGAGCTATTCGTTGTAGTACAAACAAACTATTCCTCAGAGCCACGTCTGAAAGTTGACAGAATTCCATGAGATATCTCAAGCGTGGTAGAATACGCATTTGTATCAATGCCTATAACAAAAACATATGGGTGCTTTTACTCAGGAGGGTAACTTAAGTGAAAAGTTCAATCAAATATTTATTGTATGCAAATTTAATAAGTAGTAAATTTATCACAACCAAAATAGTGGTATCATGTTTTATGTAGTAGTACAAAGTAGTATACCTTGATCACATCTCTTTCCATGAGTTCTGCATCAGTTAAATCACGGTCCTCCTCTTGTTCTTCTTTAGTCATGTCCTCTGCTTTCTTTTTGTAGTATGTACACAGACTAGGAACCTTTAAACCATCTTCAGAGTATGAGTGTTTTTCAACTAATTCCTATAGAATATTCAACTTTCTTTCAATATAAAAAAAAAAACATCTTCAGAAATTTAATGTCCAATGTTTTTTTATATGTTAGCTGATTTGCATTTTTTTACCTATCCAACATCAATGATAAAAGAATAGACACAATTTAATTATCAAAGGTTTTCAATACTTTATTCAGAGAAACTTTTGCAAATTTCGCGAATTTTGGCCTTTTTCGCAAAAGTTTATCTCGCGAAAAATTTGAAATTGATCATTTGCGAAAGTTTCTCCGAATAAAGTATGTTATAAGGGCTGAAAATGGACAGATATTCCAAATAAATTTTAAATCACACTAACCTGATCTGCCTGAATGTGAATGACTTTTGCCAAAGCCGATAAGGTTGCGTTATAAATCTGTTCTGTTTGCTCGTCCAGTGACCATCTCAAGATGAAGAGCAGTCCAGCATCTAAACAGGTTGCCAACAGATCCGTTGATAATTTATCCAAGTATGAACCTTGATGATACTGTATCAAAATAATAACATGAACAATATCATCCAGATGCCATAAGATATGTAGATACTTTCGAACCTATTTTAATAAAATAAATCCTACTACCCTTTTTCAACCCCTCAAAAGACAAAAATAAAGATTTGGAATCTGAATTACGATTACAATTACGATTGGAAGAAGAGTGTTGCCATAAGAAAGTCGAACCTGTTCAACTATCTTTGAGATAGTTTGCAAACCAATACTTCTTTGTTGCATGAAATTACTTCGGATCATTTGAAACAATTCTTCAAGTGAATACCCTGGTAAACCTGGTTCCTCCCCATGGTGATGAAGACCCAAATGAGTTGGCACATCTTGATCAGGAGCAAGCAAATTACCATCAAAATCAAAACGTGGTGTAACTGCGTCCTTGAAAATATAATTGAAATATTTGTTGTTAGGCGAGACCAATTTAATTTGTTGCTACAAAAGTGGGTGGGTCAGTCGGAAAAAAAATAATATATATATATATAGATTTTTATAAAGCTGTGCAATGTGACATCAACGTCCCTTCTCCGAGACAGCCACAGTGTAGGATGCCTTGTCTTGGTCTGTTGCAGAGACCATATAAAGTATTTAAACAAAAACTTATCCAGTGAATTTGTGTTTGCGACTCAATTTTAACCATTTTTTTTCGAAAATGTAAGAATGTATAAAGCATAAAACACATGAGCTTCACAAAGAAATTTTTTTTGCTACTATACAAAGTGGAATACTGGTAGATTTTTGAATGTTTCTAAAAAAAGACTTTTCACATAAACTTTTTAATCATTTTTTTTTTCTTCAATTTTTGAAAATGTCTGGTCAGTTGTTGTACAGGCTCACGTACAACAATAAATTAAATTGGTCTTGCCTAAAATGCAATGATAGCAGACTGACAGAAAAAACAAATTTCAGATTATGCTTTTGATTAAACTTCTTACTTCTTGCAGTTGTATTTTTGGAACATCTTTCATCCAGGCTAATTTTTCCTTCTCAACTTCGTTCATATTGATGTAGTTCTTTTTAATATCAAATTCTTTGTGTGGGTCTAACTCGTCAGCATTTTCTTTAACCATTTGGATTTCTGCTTCAGAAGCTTCTTCTGCATTTTGAATTGGGCATTTATCAAGAATTTCAAAAGGCTCCTGATCATTGCTTTTTAGTTGCTTTTTCTTGACATTTCTTTGTTGAAGAAAAGCTACTAATTTTGGGTCTAAAAAATAATTTTTAAAAATGTTCGCAATGATAAAATATTTTATTTAGATAAAACAGGATTTGTAAAATTTATTTTTCAAATGGCTTCCTTTAACCCTATTCTTGCCGGGAGCCAAGGGGGGGGGGGGGTTGGGGATTCGACCAATTTTTATAAATTAGCTGTAATTCTGCCAAAAATTATGTTCAACTATTGAAACTTTGTGACTTTTATTATTTTTCTATTGGCTT